>VNJQ01000187.1:2104-19177 GCA_008042515.1 Drosophila truncata
AGGTTGACTCGTCGAAACATCCTAAAGCCTGTTGAATTCTCAGTCTTGCGTTTCTCCATTGCCGCGTCCAAGGTGTTTGCACATCTGAGTCTGCAGGTTCTTCAGGGAACTTACATAAATTTGTGATCTGTAAATTAAATTAATACATATGTTAGAATCACATTGAAAATTTAATAATTTGCACATTTATAAATACATACCAGTTTTAATTAAAAAGAAACTCCGCAAAACTAAGGAGTTCAGCATTCAAACCGTCTATATTGAAGTCGTATCTATGCTTTCTGCAAAGGAAATTATTAATTGAGTAAAAATACCTACTTACCCTTAAATATTTAATTTTTTACGTAACTTTTACTACATTATATGCAAAACACTTGTGAAAATAACAGAAGTTTTCTTCAAACTGAAAAGGGAGTTAGGAGAAGCGACACACAACACGAACATTTTTTCCCTCCCTTATCTCCATCTCTCTCTAACTTGAGGGACTGTCGCATTTTGCTGCTCCGAAAATAACAACAACTATACAGTTTGAACTTTGAGAAGAGGCCGATCGCAGGTCGAATTTTGGGTGCCTACTTCGTTTCGAACTTCAGTAGGCGAAGCCTATGCAATTTGTTTTTTTTTTTTTGACATGCTTCGGGGAATCGGACCCGAAGGAAGTTCGGGTACAAGTCGCAGTCGGCAGAGCGTCGATTCTGTCGACGTCGCTGTCGGCACGTTGATGAATTGTTGATGACAGAGGCCTATTGATGACTTGTGGTACTGCAGGGTTAGAGCTCTCTTGAATACATAATATGTATAAAGTAAAAAGCCTATATTCCGCTATTTATGGCCCGATCGTAATGAAATTTAGAAAATCTGTGTATTTTAATAAAATACATTAAGGTTTTGAAAATGGTTAGCCTACATTTATAAATTTAGGAGATATACGTTTTTTTCAAATAGCTCCCCAAAAGAAGGGAGCAGAAAAAATTAAAGACAAATTTGATCTGCGTGCAGATATAAGAAGTCTAGCTCTAGCTCTTATAGTCTCCGAGATCTAGGCGTTCATACAGACAGACGGACAGAAGGACAGACGGACATTGCTATATCGCTTCATTTAGTGGTCCTGAACAATATTTAGGTAACTTTTGGGGGTCTGCCACGTCTCCTTCTGCCTGTTACAGAATAGCGCAGTCGGACAAAATTATAATACCTTTGTACCTTTGGTATAAAAAGGGACATCAATTTTAAAAATGCCATCCCATTGTATAAACGTATTTCTAATGCCGTGTACACGCTGGGATCTTCAGCGGAGTACCGCAGAGCTGGAAGGCATTTTTAAGACTGCTCCTCGATGCGATGGTGGGAGAGATTTTACACGAGTGTTGCGTAAATTTTAGCCGGGTTTTTAACCTTTAAGGTAAACGACTACAATCTGAACCAACCAATAGGTTGAATGACTCCAATGGCCACCCAGAAACCATAAGCCATAATAAAAGCTATGGCCGGTTCAATAAAAGCAAAACTTTAAGAAATTTAATTCGTATTTTTATATTTCTAACTTATTTGGGAACTTATGGTTTGTATATACATTCATCACAACATTTATTCGGCCACCCCACAGTGGACGGTCCTATAGGCCAAATATAAAAAACCAATGTTTGAATTTTAACTTCAAATGTTCAAAGTCTCGTTGTCCATAAAACTAAGCATCAAAATTCATAATTTGTTTTGTTTTGCTTCGCACATTCGCGAAGAAAATGTCAGGTAAAGTGACAGCACAAAACGTGCGGCAAATATTACGTATGTGCATCATAGTTACAAGCCCTTCAGAAATACTTAAAAAAAACCATACACAAGCTCAATTAAAGTGATCAATCTAAAATAAACATAATAGTTGAAGGTATTTATTTTGTGTTTTTTGTAATTTTCTATTTGAATTGCATTGTTTGTGTGTTTTAAAAAAAAACAATTTTCAGATGGAGTAAAAGATGTTTTGCCAATGACGGTCTTCAACGAAAAATTTAAAAAAAATTCTTGTATTCTATTATTTTTCTTCTATGCTTTGTGTCGTTTTTTCGTGCGTTTCTTACTGACTTTTCGTGACTTTGTTTTGTGCGCTTATTATTGTTGTATTTATATGTTGTTGTGTTCATTTTAGACATATGCCATATGTCGGCAAAATTTTGAAAAAAAATTATAATTTCGCTGTTTCTCAACATATTTGTATCAAACTTTAGATTTGACCACTTAATAATATTCCAGAATTTCTTTTTAAATTTCATAAAAATCGGACGATTTTCTATCCTATAGCTGCCATAGGAACAATCAGGGAAATAATAGAAAAAATCATGACTTCGCTGTTTCTAAACATATTTTCTTCAAACGTGAGATTTCGTCACGTAATATTATTCCAGAATTTCGGTTTAATTTCATAAAAGACGGACGACTATATTCTATAGCTGACATAGGAACATCAGAGAAGTAATAGAAAAATCATAAGTCGGTTTTATCTTAACATATTTTCATCAAATTTGAGATTAGGCCATTTCATGTTATCTTAGAATTTCGTTTTTAATTACATAGCTCAATTGTAATCTGCAAGGGTATATAAACTTCGGTAAGCCGAAGTTAGCTTCCTTTCTTGTTATTTTTTGGTATTGCATTATTAAAACATAACCTTGCATATCCTTAGGGGTCTGCTTTAATTTGACTTTTTTAATTCGCCCGAAAACAAAGCTTATATACCTGCCAATATTATAAATATAGCATTAATATGGAATGATTTAGCTGCAAACAATTTTCAAGCTGATATCTCTATTGGAAGTATTTTTGGCCGCCTTCTCCATACAAGACCGTCCACTGTGCACCCGTGTTCTCCAACTTTGTTCATTAATAACTCGAAAACTACGCAACGTAAACAAAAGTTTTATATTTCATAGTAAAGATTAACATTCTTAGAATATATTTACACAAAAACATTAGTACATTTTAGCATAAAAATAAAAAGGAATCTCAAATTAACCAAAAAAGTAATATTTTTTCGAACACGTTAAAGAGACTTACAAAAATACCTTATAATTATGGTTTCAAATTTTTAATATTTAGTGGGTCCTCCCTTAGCATCACGACACCTTGGATGTCGTATTCATTTTGTCGTCAATAAAGACTCCACTCGCAGCTACACACCCCCAAACCATGACGTTCCCGCCATCATGCTTTACAGTTGAGATCAAATTCTTCCCCTTCATGGCTTAATTGACTTTTCTGCATACTTTAGATGGGCCATCGTGTCCGAATATATTAAATTTTGATTCGTCACTAAACACAACGTTCTCCCAAAACGAATACGGCTTGTTTACGTGCAGTTTAGCGAACTCCAAACGCTTTTTTTTTGTTGGCATCAGAAATAATTGGCTTTTGTCGAGCAACTCTACCATGTAAACCAGCCTTATGCAGGTAGTTTCGGATTTGGAGTAGCATCCTCTACATTCTTCCGAATAATTGTAGACGATGTTTTTGGATTTTGGAGGACTGCAGACACTACTTTTCGTTCCTCCCGTGATGCTAGATTTTTAGGCCTTCCAGCTTTGTCGTGATTTGCGGCTAATTCTCCGGTATATAGGTATTTCTTATCACACTATATATTCTGGAAGGTGATTTTCCTATAATACTACAGATTTCTCGATAGCTATTTTCTAAATGTAATTGGAATGGATTTTTGCAAATCCAGTGACAAATCCTAACCACGACCCATTTCGTCCAATCGAGTCGAAAAACTAACAAAATGCTACCAAAAAGAATGCCAACTCCGAAGTAATTCCAAGTAAAGAACAAAAAAGAATCCCCGATTACCGTTGCATTCATATATCGAAGACAATTAACAAGAAATGTGCGAATAATTTTTGTACGAAAAAAATTTTTCATTATGTTGAGAATTTATCTTATTTTTAAGTAAAAACTTCAAACATATTATTATTATGTTAATCTTTAATACGAAACATTAATTTTTGGTTTTCTTTCCGTAGCTTTCGAGTTATTAATGAATAAAGTTGGAGGACACGGGTGTCCAAATAAATATTGTGTTGACTTCTTTCTACTGCTTAGAAATTCAATTCATTTTCCGCCAAGATCTGCTTGCCCACTGCGTTTCCAGACTCCGTCTCCGCCTCTAAGCCTTATCCTTGTTTTATAATTCGCAACGAATTGCAAATGTACGATTTTATATTCCGCTTTTAATTTAAAATGATTAATTTTTGGCACATTCGGTCACACTGTCTTCACTTGTGCACAACTTGCAAAAAATTGTCGGCAAAATACTTGTTTATTTATTCAGTTTGCTTACATACATACATAAGTCGCGATAAAACACTCATTAACAGTTTTTGCTGAAAAACACCAAAAAAAGTGTTGTTGCACTTGGCTTGGAGCTGACAAAGAATTAAACCTAAGCCGAAGGGAATAAAAAGACCAGCCCAAACTTGTCCGATTCTACTTAAGAAAAAACCTGCCCTGGACACAGCACCCAGCACTAGCCCCAATCAATTCGCCTTCTTAGCCGAACGCTCGCCGATTGAAAAAGGTAATGATGCAGGCGAAACCGAAGCACTGGACATGATAACAGAAGACAACACTAATGCACCTGTCAAGCTGCCATCTATCTTCTTATCGGATGTTAGTTTTTTTTGTTTAATATATTTTTTGTCGCCGGTGAAGTTTAAGCCATTTCAACTTAACCGGACGTTTTTAAGCAGGGAAAAAATATGGTACATATTGGATATGAACCTAGACTATATACAATAATTTACAAATATTTGCAAATATTTCCAATAGTTTACAAAACAACACGAAAAGGCAGATCGCTATGGTGGTAGATTGCGGGTCGGCAAGCTTGCTAGCCAATAGGTTTGTAATTCATTAGCCTGTCCGAATATAGGCTGCTGTGTTGGTTCAGGAGGTCGCTCACAGGAACAAAGTGTAGGTCGCACAGTGGGCGATTTGGTCCCGCTAGCGGCATTTAATTAATAAGTCGGTTTTTTTCACTGATCAGAGAAAAATCATAGCATTTTTTAAGAACAATAAATTATTATTCTTTTTTTTAAATTAATTTTTTTTAATATTTTATTTTAAATGTAATAAATATCAAATGTATCTAGAAAAGGAACAGTAGAACAATATTGCGAGTCTTCGGAATCAGAAAGGGGCAATATCCAGATCATTTATTAAAAGCAAGTTCTTGACTTCGTCATCCATAATAATCGTTTTTGCTGAAGAAATTGGGAAATTGACAATGAAGTTATTAAAGGGTCAGAAGATACTATGAGAGCATTTAAAATATCTTCCATTACTTTTTTTCTCGTATTTCTCTCGCGAATGGTTTGGCAGTCCTTGTTCCTGGCTTTAAGAGCTTCCTCGGACATCATACCAATTAATAGGCAAAAATGGCTTATTATTAAATTAAATTAAAAATTAAATACGTAAGAACCGAAAGTTTTCAAATTTTGTTCGTGGCAACAAGCTAGTGCTCGTAGGACTACACTGAATCGATGAATTAAATCAAAGCTTATACCTGTTATACGTTCAGCCAAATTTGGTTGTTGAAAAAACCTCCGTTTCCGTTGTTCGTACTGCCAGTATCAGCAATTGGTATATCCACCAGCAAATTCATTTCTGTTCTTAGCTTCTGCTGAATAATTCGTTTATTTTCTTGCGACCTTTGTATCGGAATTCTATATGCCATGTGCAAAACACACTCGAAAAACCTAAATCAGGCGTGGAGACTTGATAAGCCATTTTCAAATAGGTTTTTATTAATATAAAAACTCTTCACCAAACTGAGATCGTTCACACTCTCTGCGAGTTCAGTCTGGCGATTCTTTCTCGCAAATTATTTTAATGGGTCGACAATGTCGAGTAGAAGAAGGTCGATTGTTTTTCCATAAAATCTATTTATCTGCACTGTCAATAGTACCATACAAATTGAAAATAAATATTGATATATCATGTTTCCATCAAAGTCGTCAAATTTTTGCCTATATGTAGAATGGCTGCTGCTACCATGACAGCCGCAATTGTTGGCAGCAGTTAGGTGTTATTATTATTTTCAATATGGTTCGGAAAACTTTCTGGGTGTGCTTTAATAATCCTTGCAATCGTAGCAAATGATTCGTGACCGGGATAGCACTGGGATAGCATTTTTTTCTGCACAACGCAGTTTATTGTATCAAGGATATATATCTGCGTTTTGTCCTTTGTCGGATCTCTTTGACAAATTCCATGTGTACTTGGTATGTCCAACATCAACAAATAGGGCCAGTGCTATATTATAAGTCTACTAGTGAAATTTCGCAGCTTTTTGTCAATCTCGCACTGCTTCACTACAGTATATTAAAATGTTTAAGAACAATACCAAATACAAAGTTTTCCATGGCTCCAAACTGCTTGGTTGGAATCGCTTCTGAGTGCCATACTAAGAAAAGGCTCCGTTTTCTACTGACATTGTGCCTAATAAGTGCCATAGTTTGAGGGGTAGCAGGTAATAGAAGTTCATATTACACATTTTGGATGCATAATGTTTCACACTTCCGAATAGTAAAAGAGTTAGACTGAATCCAGGTGAATATAGTAAGTTCTACTCCACAAACGACAGGTGTATAGTAGTACTGTTTTTTTGTTAATACACCTTATTACTACTATGTTTTATTAGCTACACATTTAAAGACCGGTCACAAACATTGGATTTTTTATATAATACATACCTTGTAGTTAAGAAAAAGCAAAACCTTTAATAAATTCAGTAAAAATTTATAATTTTCCAGGAACTCAAAATCAATTGTTTTTAGAGAAACAATTTTGTACTTATCTTTGCAAAATCAATTTGTATGTTTGTCAGTTAACGGCTGATGATTATCTGATCGTAGAGCTTTTAAAAAGCTGCAATAAATGTAATCAAAGCATCTATTAGCAACCTGCGAACGCTTTTTAAAATTTTAAAATTTGAAATAAATGCCGCTAGCGAGACCCAATCGCCCACGGTGGGTCGTTCTGGATAGCCTGGTTGGTCACATACCAAGAAGGCCAGATGCCCGTCGAACTGCACGCGCCTGGATCGCATACGTCCAGGTTGGCGTCAGGATTGCTTTGAAAGCTGGAGGCTTTAGAGCTCAGGAGCCACTCGAGCTTCTGGAGTTTGCGAACGCACTTTGCATTGCAATTGCCGTGATGTGGGTATTCCATATGAGCCGGTGGTCTAAGTGTACACCCAAGTAGCAGTGAGAAGTGGCGTTCCGAATGGTGGAGCCATTGAAAGTGTGGACGTTGTCGATCATAAGCCTTAAGGTGAATTTTACGCATGCCGACTTCCTGCAGTTTATGGCTATGTTCCATTGCTTAGCATAGTTCTCCAACGCACGCAGCCAGTCCTAAACTGCAACCGAAGATGTCAGCTGAGACGTATGGGATGGTAAGTAGCCAGAAGCATACGGGCATCTGTAGTGGGCGACGGAACTGGCATATCACTTGTGTACATAGTGTATAAAAACGGACCAAATACACTTCCATGGGGCACTCCTGCGTGGATGTATGGCAAGCTGGATAGTGAGTCCCCTACTGCTACTTCGGAGGTTCGAGCGGCAATAAACCCCGGATGCTCCCACCGCAAACTGGAAGATACAGCACATAGCGAGCCCGACACCCAAAGAGGAGGGCCTGTGCGCAGTCCCCCAGATCAATAAGAAGGTGGAGGATATTCTGTACCCCAGGTATGGGAAAATGGCATGGGGCATAGGTAGTGTCTACCTGCGCCTCAAGAAGGGCCACCCTGGGGACAAGGACGCGCACACCCTACAAGCAGGCAAGGTGGAGAAGTACTTAGTTCTTGACTCCATCATCGACGCTGCCTAAGAGATGACTCTAGACGTCTTGGAGGAGGAGGAAGAGGACGGTGACCAGACAGTCATAGTCAGCCCGTACAGAGCTGAACAAGTTACTCATGACCCTGAGGGTGCTTCAGCTCAACGTCCGTAAAAGTAAGCTCTCGTTGGCGAAACTCCTGATAACCATGGAACAAGGGTCCGTCGATGTAGCTTTAGTTCAAGAACCGTGGATTGCCTCGGGCAATTCCATCGCCGGACTAAAGTCCTCAACGTGTTAGTCTGACTACATGATACCCAGAACCAAGCACACTCATGGGACCGGAGGACTGGAAAAAGGCTCAGGACCATACTCGAAACCTTAACATATACACCGACAGCTCCTAAATGGATGGAGGAGTAGGATCCTGAGATAAAGCTGTCGTATAAACTACCAAGCCAATGCAGCATACTCCAGGTAGAAGTCTTCGCCATTAGGGAGGCCGCAGGGCTTGCGCAGAGAATAGACCGCCCACATGGGGCGGTAAACATATTCGTAGGCAGTCAAGCGGCGATCAAATCCATGCAATCGTCTGAGGTCTGCTCCAAAAATGTACTGGCAAGCAAGGAAGTACTAGATACTCTAAGCACGACAATGTCAGTGCGGATCTATTGGGTTTCCAGCCACCAGGGCATCGATGGCAACGAGACCGCAGATTTACTTGCAAAGTCCCTGTCCCTATCTCCCTAAGAACGCTCCAAAGGAAGCTAGAGAGTCAAGCAGACGCAGGAGCAAGAAGCAGATAGAGAAGAATCTCTGGATCCTGCAAAATATCGAAACTCATGTGCAGAGAGCGCAACGAAAAACTCAGCCGCTACGTGCTGCCCTCTCAAGGAAGGACTGCGGACTACTAGTGGGAATACTCAAAGGGCACTGCCTGGCTGCGACACATGTAGTCAAGCTGGGCAACCCGACGAAGGCAATTGCAGGAAGTGTTATGAATCTGAGGCAACTGAAACCTTGAAGCATCTCATCTGCAAGTGTCCGGCCCTAACACGGGCAAGAACAAAGTACTTAGGCGCCCCAATATTGGCCTCGCTAGAAGAGGCCTCGAATAGGACGCCAGCAGAACTTCTTGCCTTCGCGAAATTCGCCTCGATCCTCAAGGACTTTGAAACCGCGTAAAACACTTTAGGTCCTCCAGGGGAACACAGCGATCCGGGAGTCTTCCTCCTGAAAAGCTCGCTAAGCTGAGCAACGACAAGGAAATGATAGAAATGCTCGCGAGCCCCTGGCAGAGCAAAAGCTGGAGGCACAGATAGAAAATGGGTATGGCTTCATCAGCGTTTGGGAAAATCGGAAAGCTTAGTCCCCTTTTTCCTGAAGGAATGGATTCAAGCCTAATTTCCTTGCCAGGCTAAAATTTTGAATAATTGTGGAGTCGTTTCATCGCCTCCAAATCTTCGTTTTCTTTTAAACAAACTGATATTAGAGCCTCCACCAATTTTAGTGTTTGCTGCTGTACAACAGCAAAATCTTCTATATTTGAACACAATTTTTTACGTATTGTATGACTGACAGCTGCCAAATCGGATGGGGGATATACGAGTTTCACATCTGAGAAAAACTTCAACTGTTTCAAACGGATGTACTGTGTGGGATTAGGCCCTAATCGTAAGAAGACTGAAAATCGCTGATTTCCCTGATTGCATGTTTTATTGGAAATCTGCTATTCCGTTATGTAAATATTAGACATAAAATTTACCTATTGTCACAAGACAGACTGTAAATAAAAAATGAACTTTAAAAAAACCAAAAACTGTCTCTTTAAGCATTATTTTTATACCCTTGCAGGGTATTATAATTTCAGTCAGAAGTTTGCAACGCTGTGAAGGAAACATCTCCGACCCTATAAAGTATATATATTCTTGATCAGGGTCAACAGCCGAATCGATCTAGCCATGTCCGTCTGTCCGTCTGTCCGTCTGACCGTCTGTCCGTCCGTCTGTCCGATTATACGCAAACTAGTCCCTTAGTTTTGAAGCTATCTGAATGAAACTTTGCAGGTAGTCTTCTATATGCTCTCATTCCTACATAAGTCGGAACGGGCCGGATCGGACGACTATATCATATAGCTGCCATAGGTACGATCGGTACATTTTTGGAAAAAAAAATTATAACTTTGTCAGTTTTCAATATATTTTCACCAATTTTGACATTTGCCCATTAATCATTATTCCAGAATTTCGTTTTAAATTTCATGAAAATCGGACAACTATATCCTATAGCTGCCATAGGAACAATCAGAGAAATAATAAAAAAATCATAACTCAGTTGTTTCTTAACATATTTTCATCAAACTTGAGATTTAGTCACTTAATATTGTTCCAGAATTTCGATTTAAATTTCATGAAAATCGGACAACTATATCCTATAGCTGCCATAGGAACAATCAGAGAAATAATAAAAAAATCATAACTCAGTTGTTTCTCAACATATTTTCATCAAATTTGAGATTCGGCCATTCAATGTTATCTTAGAATTTCGTTTTTAATTTTATACTTCAATTGCAATCTGCAAGGGTATTTAAACTTCGGCGAGCCGAAGTTAGCTTCCTTTCTTGTTATTATCTATTTTTCATTTTGATTCAACAAAGTAAAAATGATTATATATAAACAAAATTTTACGTATACATTTATATGAAATATAATATATATGTTTTTTTTAACAGGGCAGTAAATTTATAGCCCTTGCAGATTACACAGCTATGGGACATTCGGAAGTCTCGTTTCGTGAAGGTGATACTATTGAGCTACTGAAAGTGGGCTGTGCCGGATGGTGGTATGTTCGAGTCCTAGGTAAATAAATGCCATTCATTGTTCATTGTATTACTAAATTTTATGTTTAAATTAAAAAAACATTATTTTGTATCATTTACAGATACCTTTGCTGAAGGTTGGGCTCCAGGGGCGTATACACAATCTATTAACCGAAAATCTTCACATTAAATGAATCCTAATTAGCCAAGAATAAATTTAAAATAATTAGATATTTTACTTATTTAAGTAATTATAAGTCGCCAGAAAAAATTATATTCTTTAATAATATTAATTAAAAAATTATTTAAATAAATATAATAAATATATACATATATTTTATAAATAAATTATGCAATGTAAATTAATGTATATAGTTGTAAAATATAGTATTATAAATTAATGTTTTATTGGTTATATAAGTACTTAATAGATAATTTTGAGCTATGATTTTATCTATTATTAAGTCGTCTGATGTTCATGAAATTAAAATCGAAATTCTGGAATAATGATTAATGTGCAAATGTTAAAATTGGTTAAAATATATTTAAAACTGACAAAGTTATAATTTTTTTTCGAAAAATTTACCGATTCCTATGGCAGCTATATGATAGTCGTCCGATCCGTTCCGACATATGTACGAGTGAGAGAATATAAAAGACTAACTGCAAAGTTTCATTCAGATAACTTTAAAACTGAGAGACTAGTTTGCGTAGAAACGGACAGACAGACGGACAGACGGACATGGCTAGATCAACTCGGCTGTTGATGCTGATCAAGAATATATATATTTTATAGGGTGGGAGATGCCTCCTTCACTGCGTTGCAAACTTCTGACTGAAACTATAATACCCTGCAAGGGTATAAAAAAAACAAAAGTCCAATGGAAGTATTTAATTTTTCTTTAATAAAGCTGTTTACGATTATATTTATTTATATTCATGTACTTGGTAATTAATATGGTTTTTGTCAAATTTTACTGCACATTTATATCTTAACTTAATTTTTACTTATAAAGCTAACGACCAAGCTTTTCCAGAAATATTAACTGATATTTACAGATTATTTTTACCAAATTTCTTTTATTATTTTCTAACCTTGAAAATAACAACGTGGTCTCTCCATTTTTGACATTTTTTTCGTTCCTTCCTTATTGTGATGTGTATTGTGTGGGCTTCATCTACAAAGGAATCTGCTCAGTTATTCATATGTATGTATTATGTGGTTATTAGGACTTTTCAAAATTAGATGCCTGAGACTTCCAAGTCCAACGACAGCTGCTTTCTCGAAGACTTCCGAATCCGACAACAACAGCTACTTCTCTGGGAGACTTGCGCGTCCGACAGCCGCTACTGTGCCGAAGACTTCCGAGTCCAACAACAACTTCTTTCTCGAAGACTTCCGAGTCCGAGTCTCGCCGGAAACAACTCTGTTCTCCCTCTTTTCACAGGTACTCGCCAAACGAGAGACACCACGACGAGAGAGGACATGACGAGGAAGGAACGACGTGACCGGCCACGAGGGGAGCGGAAGCGATGATCGAGACATCCCCGCTCGACGTAAGTCAGCCGCCACATCCGGAATCAGTTCCGGGCCGCTATATCTCACTTATTAATAAAACACGCAGGCGATATCATTTACGGCATCAATCCCCCGCGTTCTTACTGGGAAATCGGCTCGGGTCTCTCTTACAGCAACCACACCTGAACCAAAGTTATTCCCGAGCGGACCCTGACCGTCCCCGAGCTATCCGGAACAACAGACCGTCACAAATGACTCAGAAATTGAAATGTTTACACTGTAGGACAAAAATATAGAAAATATACATGGAAATTGAACCAATATATCAACAAAAATTTTTTTAAATATATATAAAGTAGCTTTAGTAAATATCCCCTCTGTTCAGTCGCAGCAGAATTTAGTCATAAGCAATAATATTCCAGACACAGCAAAATATATGTAATACCTCTTCAGTCACAGCAAACTGCATTTATCGTAAATAAAGTTTCAAATTACCAGGTCAAGCATATGCATATTCATACATAGTCTGCTAATACGAAGAAATGAGCTAGGGCAGTGGTCTCAGTTGCTAGCAATAAAACACATTCACAGTAACACACAATATTTCTTTTACGTTATTTCTATTAACATAAGCATTTTGTACCTATAAATACCGTTAGGTTTCATTAATAAAATCAGTAAGAGTTCTATCTCAAACCAAGTTTTTACTCATGCATCAGAGGCTGTCGTTGTGTCTTCAGACCCTCACTCACCCACCCAAACCAACCCACCCGTCACCCTAGTTCCAAGTGCTAGTTGCGACAACCAAAGGCAATAGTTTATGCACTATCTGCCAGACATCTAAGCCTCCTCATAAACATTTTGGTGACCCCGACGAACACGTCAACCTACAGGAAAGGTTCCGTACCTCTTGGGAATCTTCCTGAACAGTACATTTCGTAGGAAAATTCCGTAACTCTTGGGAATCTTCCTGAATTTTTTTCACTCGCCAAGAAACATTTTTGGGGAGCCCTGACTCACAGGAAATTGTCCTGAATACATCAAAATTCACAGGAAAGATTCCGTAAGTCTTGGAAATCTTCCGCATTTGTCACTCTTGCCATAAACATTTGGTGAGAACACAATCACAAACGTTGACGACCAATCCTATTCTAGAACTCTCAATTCTAGAAATCCCCCAAGGCTTGTGACCAACGGTCAGGAATATAAAAACATTTTTCAATATACCTGGTTAGACTTGCAGGAAGAGATCAGTCAAGAGATCTCGAAGCTCATCCGCAACTTCAAAAAAGATTCAGCGGAGAGAAAGTAAAATCCAACTTATTATCAAACAAAGTTGGCCGCAATCGATGAACAGTGGAATCGATTTGCGGATAATGACAAAAATATTCCAGAAATATATAGAACCCCGAATATTTAAAGTTCTACGTAGACTGTCGTGACCCCTACGATAGGTACAGAACCATCATAACCGATAACATGGCTCAAACCTCGAGCAATGCCCCTGTAAGGACAACTTTCAGCACTGCCCCTGGAAATGCAGAAGCTGCAAGTATACTGCAACCTGCAAGCAAGCTGATAGCCGATTCCATCAAACGTTCTCTGTAAGAATACTCTGAGAACGGTAGGGATATTACAAGGGATTCCATAAACTCACATGGTACCAATATCAAGACATCCACTTTCGGTTCATGAAGAATACGAAGACCCAGTCAGGGGAGGATATGACATTCAGTCTTTTCTCCGCCTGGAAGTGGATGTTCAAAGAGTCTTGGTATCACAGACAAATGCATTAAACAATGAAGATGTGCATCTGCCCAGAGTAAGCATCCCAAAATTCGATGGGGATCTACTCAAATGGACTCAATTCTTTGATTTATTCAAATGCATGATTCATGATACCAACATGCCCACAGTAAGGAAGATGTGGTACCTCAAAACCACCGTAACTATAGAGGCTGAAAGATTGATAAGGCATATTGATTTTAAAAAAGAAAATTACATGAGCTCATGGGAAATACTGGTTGACGCGTACAACAATGGATGGATGGATTGTGGCCAGAAGAATTCCCGCTGAGCAAGATTCAGCAGCAATTTGTGCAGCGGCAACCTCAGAAGATGAGGTTGATGAGCTACTATAACGATTTTGGACACTAGAAAATCTAGACACCAAAGAGAAGGCTCGATCTCCAATAGAAGCTCATTGCGAATCTCATTTCGTAGCAAATTTACAGGTTGCAATAGATGGAAGACTCATTGTAAAGCTTCCATTTTCTGAAGGAACTTCAGCCCTGGGGCATCTTAGAAAACTGTTACCAATAGATTATTGGCATTAAAGCGACGAACGGCACCGGAAGTCTGGAAGGGATAAGTCGACTTAATGGAAGAATATGAACGCCTTGGGCACTTGGACACTGTGTGTTGAAACCCAAAGGCAGTACCACGAAAATGCTGGTGGTCTTCGATGCGTCTTGTAAAAGGACAACCAATAAATCATTGAATGATATATTGTATGCTGGGCCCACGGTGCAGAGCGAATTGTTTGCAATTCTGCTACGTTTCCACTCCGACAGATATGTGTTTACCGCAGACATAGAGAAAATGTAACGCCAAGTTTGGATGCACCCTGATCACCAGTTCCATCAGTTAATCGTATGGCGGAAGAAAGCGTCTGACGATCTATATTTATACCCTTGCAGAGGGTATTATAATTTTGGTCAAAAGTGTGCAACGCAGTGAAGGAGACATCTCCGACCCTATAAAGTATATATATTCTTGGTCAGGATCACCTCCTGAGTTGATATAAGCATGTCCGTCTGTCCGTCTGTCCGTCTGTCCGTCTGTCCGTCTGTCCGTCTGTCTGTCCGTCTGTCTGTTTCTACGCAAACTAGTCTCTCAGTTTTAAAGCTATCGACTTGAAACTTTGCACACACACTTCTTTCCTTTGCACGCAGTATATAAGTCGGAACGGCCGGGATCGGCCGACTATATCCTATAGCTGCCATATAACTGATTGATCGGAAATGGTATAACTTCGGTGTTTTTAGAGTTAGAGAATTCAGATTTTGTACGAATGCTATTGTTGGCAAAATAATACGACATACCAAATTTCATAAGGATCGGCCGACTATATCCTATAGCTGCCCTAGGAACGGTCGGTAAAATTTTCAAAAAAAAAATTATAACTTTGTCAGTTTTCAACACAATTCCACCAAATTCGATATTTGGCCACTAATTATAATTCAAGAATTTCGGTTTAAATTTCATAAAAATCAGAGGACTATATCTTAAAGCNATAAGTCGGAACGGCCGGGATCGGCCGACTATATCCTATAGCTGCCATATAACTGATTGATCGGAAATGGTATAACTTCGGTTATAACTTCGGTTAGAGAATTCAGATTTTGTACGAATGCTATTGTTGGCAAAATAATACGACATACCAAATTTCATGAAAATCAGACGACTATATCCTATAGTTGCCATAGGAACAATCAAGGTAATAATAAAAACAAAAATCCTAACTTCAACAATTTCTCAAAATATTTTAATCAAATTTGGGATTTCAGAATTTTGATTTTAATTTTATAGTTCAATTGCAATCTGCAAGTGTATATAAACTTCGGCGAGCCGAAGTTAGCTTCCTTTCTTGTTTTTTTTATAATAGACGTTTATGCACTACGGTCAGTACACTCAACTGGCCCCTGTGAAACCAGGCACGTGCTTTTGGGGTTAGGTATTAGTAGTCGCGATGGAAAATATAGAAAAGAATACGAGGAAATAAACTACCGGCGTGCTGCCTGAATGTTTGCTTGCATGCGTACTAAGTGTGTTGGGATTAAAGTTTTTAGTTTAGGAAGAATACAAATCATTATAACTTGCACACAGTACTCTAAAGGGTTCATGCAGTTCAAATGAGGTTCTACAATGGCGCAAAACTAAGGGTATATAGGATCTAGTATTTCTACTCGGTACGTGGAAATTGATCTGACCTAAAAAGTCAGAACTTTTTACGTCGCCAGGAATAAGGTTATAAACAAAAGTAATGCCTAGCATAATTCTACGATTGGCTAAGGACGGTAAGTTAATTAGGAGAAGTCTACTATGATATGAGGGTAATCTCTGTTCAGCATCCCAGCTTAAGCCGTTTAAAGCGAAAAGCAGAAAGTTTTTTTGAACTGTTTCAATGCGTTTACTGTGGACTCCATACTGGGGGCTCCAAACGCAAGATCCGTATTCTTGGATAGGACGAACTAATGAAATATATAGAGTTTTAGTTACGTATGGGTCATCGAATTCTTTCGACCACCGTTTAATAAATCCCAGCATACTCCTGGCTTTATTTACCATGCACGAAATATGATCGATAAAGTCAAGTTTGGGATCCAGGCGGATGCCCAAGTCATCAACTGAATTAATTCTTTCCAAAGAGCAGCAGTTAAGCGTGTAAGTTGCAAGCTTGGGTAAGACACGGGAGAATGTCATAAGCTTGCATTTAGAGCCATTTAAGTTTACTAAGTTTACGCGGCACCAAGTTTGGAAGTTATCAAGATCTGTTTGTAAATCAGTCTGGCAAGCGACGTCCTTATATTGCACACAAAGCTTAACATCATCCGCGTATATATGGTAAGTACTCTAGAGTTAGTTAGAACTTCGGGCAGATCGTTAATAAATAATGTAAACAATAAGGGACCCAAATGGCTCCCTTGTGGGACACCTTAGGTGACCCTGAGAACATTAGATACGTAATTTTTAAAGAGGACTTTTTGCGTCCTGCCAGTCAGATAACTAGAGATCCACGTAAGAAGATCAATAGGAAATCCCATTAAATCGAGTTTCCTGAGAAGAAGAGAATGATTAACAGAATCAAATGCTTTGCTGAAGTCAGTATAAATTACATATG
>VNJQ01000189.1:0-48183 GCA_008042515.1 Drosophila truncata
TATACCCTTGCAGATTATAATTGAGCTATGTTATTAAAAACAAAACTCTGGAATAATATTAAGAGGCCAAATCTAAAGTTTGATGAAAATATGTTGAGAAACAGCGAAGTTATAGCTTTTTCGATCAATCAGTTATATGGCAGCTATAGGATATAGTCGGCCGATCCTTATGAAATTTGGTATGTCGTATTATGTTGCCAACAATAGCATTCGTACCAAATCTGAATTCTCTAACTCTAAAAACACCGAAGTTATACCATTTCCGATCAATCAGTTATATGGCAGCTATAGGATATAGTCGGCCGATCCCGGCCGTTCCGACTTATATACTGCGTGCAAAGGAAAGAAGGGTGTGTGCAAAGTTTCAAGTCGATAGCTTTAAAACTGAGAGACTAGTTTGCGTAGAAACAGACAGACGGACAGACAGACGGACAGACGGACAGACGGACAGACGGACATGCTTATATCAACTCAGGAGGTGATCCTGACCAAGAATATATATACTTTATAGGGTCGGAGATGTCTCCTTCACTGCGTTGCACACTTTTGACCAAAATTATAATACCCTCTGCAAGGGTATAAAAATTTAAAACACATGCCTGGAATATTTCTCATAAAATGAGTAAAATTTTCAAATTAACGGTTTTCATCCTTCAAACTGGAAACCTATAACCCGACTGCAGTCGATATTTGGTATATCGGTAGATTTTGTATCGATATATCGTGCATATTTATGATCACGGTAACACTAAAAACCAAAAATGAAATTCACCGCACGAGCCTAGTGGTGAATATGAATTTTAGTGCAATTTGATGGCAATTTTAATAGCAAAGACAACTGTTATTTCTTTGAATTTTCCTATAAAAGTTAAAATAAAAAATGATACATTTAATTTGTTTAAATTTCTGATATAAATGCTAAAAATAAGAACTGATACGCACAATCGATAGTGTCAAAAAACTATCGAGGTTGCTCAGAAAGGCAAAAATTCGATATATCGATAGTGCCATCGATAGTATCCCAGCTCTACTTTAAAACATTTGTTTGGGCAAACATAAATAAACTTTAAATTAGCCACAAAGATGCACCAAGACCCCGAAGAGCAATCCTTTCAAATGCAGGCCCTGGAAATACGTGAACCAGATGCCAATTTCGATCCACAGAAGCCGCCAGAGTCCGGGGAGGAGTACTTAATGCACATGGCCTACGAAAGGAAGCGCTGCCCGGCCGTAGTGACCAAAAGATCTTCGAAAATCAAGGAGTGTGTGGGCAACAATACCTTGCAAATGATGGAGAATGTAAATAGAATGTAATTGAAGTCCCCAGTATTTGTTAAATGGCTTCCTTGTTCCTTTTTTCAGCCCGCTTTGCCGCCTTTTCGGTGCCTGCTGCCCACACCGGAATGGCGAGAGCAACAGGTGAAATCCTTTCAAGCTGCACGCTCCCAGGTGCTCATCCTGCGCCAGGAGCTGGCCAAGAATAACTATGATCAATCAGCCGAGCCACCGCTAACCTCGGATCAGGACAAGTGGCAGGAATTCTGCCGCAATCAGCAGCCTCTACTCAGCATAATACTTCATTTGACCCAAAACGATTTGGAGCAACTCCTGGAAATGCTATGCAAGTGGCTTCAGGCAGAGGAGGTGGATCTCCTCCAGGATGTCTGGCTTGCCCGCTGGCTATATGCCACCTTGGTGTGCCTGCATCTGCCACTGGAACCATATGTCTTCAGCACCTTGCGTTACATTGCCCGGTCCTGCATCCATCTCCGGAATCAATTGAAGGCTGAAGAAGGTCAACGAGCAGCGCCCTATAATCTCCTACTAACACTTATACTTGATGTCTTTGCACAGACTGATTTTAAGGAATATATTTAAGGCTTTCATCATACTTGCTTCGCTTTATTAATATTGAGGAAACATGCGTCTGTATGCTTGGCAAATATCACAGCTGCTTTGGTGATGATCATCCAAAAGTGTCGAAAAATGGCTGCTGCTGCTCGGCGTCAACGATGAACTCTGGCTGAGGCTGCTCAACTGAGTTGTGGTGGAACAAGAGGATAGACGTCGCTCCTGCTGTTGGTGCTGCTCCGGGGATCCTCCTCCTCGCCAACTTGGACAACAATTGGATTGACGGCCATGGCACACTGTTTGCTGCTGCTTTCGTGGCTGCTCCAAGCGAGTTAAACAACGACTCTCCACATGCCTATTGGTTATCGGGTGCTCTTCCCTGAAATCCGAACAACTGCAGCCTTTTTTCCTGTCCTGCGTCGTCAATTGGGCAGAGAGCTCTACTTTTGGAGCTAAAATTCCAGGAAAAGCCGGTGTGGCCTTCATCAGTAGCTGCACATTGGAACTATGGGCGCAGCTCAGGCGAGGAATCGTGGGCTGCATCACATCCGAGAGGTTTCCTATGAAGTAGGCCAACCTTCGACCATTCTGCCAAATGGTAATCTCCAGCTGTTCGGATCTCAGAAGGTCGTGCATATCCTCCAGGCATTCCACATTCTTGAAATAGCCCTCCATCGTGAATTGGTCATGGCACAGCATAGGAAATCGTGGCTCCATGGCTCCCGTTCGAAAATAATAGCCCAAAGTCTTAACCGTGGCCTCCAAATAACCGTGGGAGCAGAGCCAAACGCCGGGACACGTAAGCTGCAAGTTGATATGATTAAAATATGGATTATATCACATAAATTCCACCAACCGCATGGAGTTGCAGGTCCAATCTCACATAGAATCTCTTGTGAGACATTATTTTTTAGCAAATCGCAAGTGAAAGTATGTGATGTCTGCCGGTGAAGGCCAAAGTGTGGGGCGGGAATTGGGGGGAAAGCTTTGTTTTGGAGCCATTTGGTTGCCAAGGGGAGCCGTTGAAAAGTAAAATTCAAAAGCGATTACTTATCGATAACGATAATGAGTAAAATCTTTGAATAGTGTTCAAAAAGGGGAAAATGTTTGAATAGAAAAAAGCTATAAAAGGAATCAATCAATTAATTAATCAATTAAAATTAATTTATTAATAAATTAATGTATTTTTTTATAAATAATAAAAGTAAATTAAAAATCAAAATTTATCCGACTGAAATTAACTTAAAAAGCAATTAGCCAACTTATTGGAGCAGCTCTAATTGGACAATTTGACGTTTTGCAACACTTATTCCTTATCTCCCAATATTAAGCGGCATTCCACGTCAGATTTAATCATTGTTTTGGCGGAAATCAAACAGTGGAAATGCGCTTAACCATTTATCTGGGCTTCCTGCCACTCCTCCTCCAGGTCACAAGTGGGGAATCCCCCGAGGAGGAGCAGGGCGTTCGCTATGCCAATCGCTGTGAAGCCTGCAAAATTCTGGCCGCCGAACTGGAGGCGCGTCTCGGGGAGACCGGAAAGTCCCATGATGTGATCGAGATTGGCTACTCCGTGGATGATGTGAAGCCGAAAAAGCGCACCGAATACCGGCGGAGTGAGCTGCGACTGCTGGAGTCCCTGGAGAACGTTTGCGAACGAGTTTTGGAGTACAATCTGCACAAGGAGCGGACGGACAGCACGAGATTCGCCAAGGGCATGTCCCAGACCTTCCAAACCCTGCACGGTCTGGTGGACAAGGGCGTCAAGGTGGATCTGGGCATACCCTACGAACTGTGGGACAAACCACCCGTGGAAGTTACCCAAATGAAGACGCAGTGCGAAAATATGCTGGAGGAATACGAGGAAAGGATCAGTGATTGGTACTTTAAGCTCCAGGATAAAAAGTCTCTGAAGAAGTACCTATGCGAGGATCATGTTCTCAAGAGGAAGGAAGAGCGAGAATGCCTCAAGGAGGAACTGCCACCACCAAAACCCAAAAAGAGTGACAAAAAGAACAAAAACAAGAAGGCGAAAGGTGATAAGGAGGAACTGTGAGGCCAAAGAAAAAAGGATATTAAAGGGAACTGAATCCTTATACAATTCCATTTCGTTAGAAATTAAATTATAATTAAATTTTAACTTTTTGCTAGAATTTTTACGCTTTTTCAACAATTTGTAACGAAAAATTGCATTTTTTATAAATTTTCTTACCAAATGGAATTATTTTAGAACAAAATGTATAGTTTTAAGCTAGTTTTAAGTAAAAACTCACACTAATGTCTCTCAAAACGTATATCCTGTAAGCCTTCCTCAACGAATGAGCCACAAAACGTTACTAAAAGTTATACCTGGGACCCATTGGCTGTCTTATTGATTTCGGCCAGGAATTGGGGTCAACAATTAAAAGTTGACTGCCCTCGGGACTCCAAAACTCATTCGAAACCACCACCACCACAGAACCAAGGGCCACGTGTTTGCCTTAAACATATTGTACAAGACGGATTACATATAAATAATAAATACTCATTAAAGAAATATTGTTGCTACACTCTTTATAGGTCTGGCATATTTTTATGGCTTTGTAATCTCTAAAATGATGTAGAATTCATTAATTCAATTAAAACTCTTGCCTTGTTTTTATATTTCTTTAATAAATACGTTGCGTATGTATATTTAAAGTAAAAAATATTATTTATAATCGAGTAATTGGATTTTTCATCTTTGAGTTTTCGTTTTTTTAGAATCACTACTTCTTGGGCCTCTACTTTACCCCAAAACCCAATGGAGTCTCTTTAAGATTTGATTACATCATTCGCTGATCCCAAGAAGCCCATTTGAATATTATTTTTAATTCGCTTATAGCTTCATCACATCCCAGGGATCGTCCATATAATGTAAAATGGCCTTATCGTGAAGCTTCTCCCCAAAAACTTCTTTAAGCAGCCGTAAAACACGCTCCTCTATAAACGCCACCTGATCCTGTGGACAATAATCGTCTTGGGCCGAATGGGCCATTGTTATGGCCACCGGTGGCACTGGTAGACGTTCAATGAAGCTCTTAAAATTCGTAAAATACGATTCAAGCTCCTCCGCGGTGCTAATGTGATGCGGTAAGCCGTTGTTGTCGGTGGTGCTGCCCGAATCGAAGATCAAATGCCAATCGATCTCATCGTCTGGATACTTTTCCTGCAACTGCTCTGCGAGACTCACAATCTTTGAATACACCTCCGGTGTAATGACCTTCTCATTGGGTTTTGCCAATCCCTCAAACGTACGTTCCTCCTCCAAATGCCAGAAGATTTGCTTTAGGGCATCCAACTGGGTCTGCCTGCGATCTGCCGTGGCCATGTAGTCTGCTATGGTGGCGGTGCCGGAACTCTTAATCTTCTCCACACTCTCGAAATGAAAGATCTCCTTTAGTTGATTGTAGCAATCGGCATCCTTGTAGATTTCTAAAAACGGATTCGAGGTGCTAAAGAAATCCAAATCTATATCGAGTACAAAGCCCGGCGCATCCTTCTCCACTAGGAATTCCTTTGGATCGAGATTCTCGTTGTCGGCATCGTGAACCTGCAGCTCCACACTTTTGGCTTCCTTGAGATCATCGGTGGTGCAATAATTGCCATCGGCTATGAAGTAATCCAAGGGACAATCGACGCCAATGCGATCCTCCTTGTGACCCACTTTGAACTGATGCCGGCCAGTGGGCAGCTGTTGGCACCAGGAGTTCTTTAGCCAAACGACGCGATTGAAGTGACCTGCAAGGCAAGGATTATAATAATATAAAAATTCCATTGAAGAATCCTTTTTGACTAACCTGCATACAGAGTGGGCATGATCCAATTCTCAATGCTTAGCTCATTGAGCATTGTGTCCTTGTCGAAAGCCGCACTGGCGGCTATATGTCGCGGTATAACCAGATCCGGATGTGAATCAAAGTGCACCAGGATGTTGTTCTCCAGGGGAAGATGTCGGGTGCCCAGGCAGCGATAGATAAACTCCAGGACATCGTTGTGATAGTCCACAATGAAGACGGGAATGCGTTGGAATTTCCTTGGACTACTTGGGGTGCTCTGCACCCTAACTGAGGCCATTCCCCGGGCGGGAATCAGTTGGGGAATCTGCTCATCATCCTCCAAATCTTCGCTCTCCTCGCTGTCCTCCCCCTCCGCACTCTCTTTTTCCTCTACAGTCTTTTGTCTCTTTGTTGGCGGCGCCTCCTCCTCCTCCTCCACCGCTGCAGCCGTTGCCTTCACCGACGGTGTCATCGAACTTTCGGGACTTTCACTTTGCGTTAGCTTTTTCAAAGCCGCCGCCGCACTCTCCTTGTCCAGCGTATCCGACTCCATTTCGTCCCGGGTATTTTGTTAATATAAAACCTTGCGGGAACTTAATTTTCGGCTTTTAATTATTTGGCATTTAATTTTTTAATTTTGTTTTTAATTCTAGAGCTGTTAAACACTCGATAATTCTATCGATAGTGTCAATTGCGGCTGTGCTGCGCGATATTCGATATCCAGAAAAATAGGCGCGAGTATTGCCACTTTCAAGAAATGTGGCAATATTATACTATCTACATATATCGATATATATTATCGTTGACCAGCTTGGTATTTTGGTATTTTTAAAAGGCGCCGTTAATTTTGAAAATTAGTATTAATTTGATTTTATTTATTTTTATTTTAATAAATATTTGTGCTTAAGTAAACACAATTTATTTTAAAACGAGCACAGTAATTAGTTAATAAAGTTCTTAATAATAAATAATTATTTAAAACTCTAGTGGAACTCGATGGCATTTTCTTAAAGTGCGTTAATTTTAAAATATTCTCACATAATTATAAGTCCTAAACTTGGTAACATCATTTAATAGTTAAAAAATATAAATTTAAAATATTTATATAATTTCTTAAAATTTATTTATTATAAATACAAAACTGTAAAGAAAAAAAGGAAACTAAATAGAACCAAATTTTATGATACACATTCATTTATTTATTTTTATTAAAATTTGTTAAGCCTTACTAAAGTAAAAAGACATTTTTTCTTCGTTTAATATGTTTTTCTTAAAATAAATGTATAAAATGAACTTGAACAGAAAACAAAGTGCCTCAAGGAGTCAAGGATTTCCCAGAAACCCATAAAAGCAATGTACATATGTACATTTCAATTGCAAAGTTTGTGAAAGGCGATTTTTACAAAACAAGAAATTCATTAATTAAACATCACACCCCCTGTAAGCTCGGCCCACACATAGGCCCGCAGTTCGCAACACCCGCCCCCCGGGTGGCCACCACCCACATTTCAAGGTTGCGCTCACATTTTGGAGATTTAAATCAATATTCCGTGTGTATCTGTGAAGCTCCGGACGCCGCTGCTCGGGCGTAATGCGATTGCTATTGAGACTTGGCGGAGCTTCCAGCCCGCAGAAAGCGCCGCCCACGCTCTTCCGGAGCTTTTCATTCATAACTTGTTAATTTTCTGTGAGTATTTGTAATTTTGCAGCGGACGACCGCCCACATGGCCGATTGGAATGCGTAAAATGTTGCCGCAGTGTATGTTCGTGTGTATCTGTGTGTCTCTGTAACTCTGTGTATCTGTGGGTCTCTTTTTGTATCTGTATCTTTTACTGCTTATTCGCTGGTTGTGTGTTTTTTTTTGTGCTTTTTGCAGCTGGGTGAAAATGAATGGCGGCTTGGTGGTCTGGAAAAACGCCAGCGCCGACTGCGCTGCTTGGACGTGGGCGTGCAGTGTTTCCGCCGCTGGAGCGTTATCAAAAATATATAACTGTATATAGAATTTTGTGGGTGTCTTCTCCTTTTATTTCCTTTTTTTCTTGTTTGTTTTTATTTTACTTATTTTTTTTTTGTGCCAAGTTATTGCGTGGGCTGTGACACCCCCCAGAAAAAATATAGCCTTACCCCCAAAACGCCACTCTGGTGGGTGCAAATTACAACAAGAACCAAAGTAGGGAGTAATTTCTGTTTCCTATTGGGTATAATTAAATATTTCCCATTGAAATTGTCCAGAGAATATTTTGGTTTTAAATAAAATTCTAGATTTATCGAGTTTAATCGCAAATCAAAGGGAAATTCTGCTTTGTGTGCTAAATATTTTTGTATTTTATAAACTATATAATATAGATAATAGGGGTGTGTCATTTTCATGTAAATCTAAATTGGAATGACAGAAAATATTGATAATATTATTGATATTTGACGGGATTGCCGATATGTTTTACGTTGTGATAAATATACGTACGATAAATCGATATACGATATATGATATACGTACGATAAATCGATATAATTCTTAATATATCCCACAGAGAATTGCTTAATCTTAGTTTAAACTAAAATTGCTTGGAAATCACTATAAAAAAGTTAATAAACTTTAGCTTTAACCTATTTTAAAAATTCTTTTCATTTTTAATTGCCGTTTTTTTCGATGTTTTAAAAAATCGTTGTTTTATTATTAAATGCAATATTTTTCGATATTTAAAACTTTGTTACACCAAATATTAGTATATTCTTCTTATTTTTATGGATTAATCAATTTATACATTTTCCCATTTCCCCCTAAAAGCCCCAATATTTAATTCACTAATTTCCTAGGGTCAGTATAATTAACAAGCATTAAAAACAAAGAGAATTCCTACAAATTATCATTGAAAAATGGTTGGGGGGAAGTGCTTCTCTAAAACGGAAGTGCCAACTTTGAGAGCATCGCCCCTTTAGCTCCGACTTTTGATTGAATCAATTGGCTGCAATTTCGCTTTTAGTTTTTCATTTTATTTCGTTTTTTTTGTTTTTTTTTTGTTTTTGTATCAATTACAGTAGCTCCGCGCTTTCTCTAGCTGCTGTCTCACCCAATTCTCGCAATTAATTTGCCTTCAGCTTGACCCCTTGGGTCAAACACTGTGCCGCATTAACCTTCGTTAGCCCCTACACTTTTTTTCAGTTCTTTCCTCTTCAATTGAAGAAGGATGGACGGGTGATGACAATGCCGACGACGATGTTGACAATAATGATGATGGTGGCAGAAAAAAAATAGAAATGGAGAAAAGCCGGCAGAAATTTCTGCGCTTGAATGCTCTAGTTTAAAAATACAAGCTCGTAAAGTCAACACCCGAAACAGGGTCGAAACGAGAGGAGAATGAGATAATTTTAAAGAAATATACAAAATAATAATAATAATAAATTTTAGAGAAATATCAGAAAAACCTAAAGAAGCTTTATAATCAATTAATCAATCATATTTATTGATCAATTTTGACAATTAAAAATTCAATTTAAGAATTAGTTATAAAATATGTGTTCTCATTCCATTATTATAATATAATAAAAATAAAAATTCTTAAAAATATTTTTTTTTTCAATTAATTTTAAGCATTCTGCACAAAATTCACCAAGCTGCCACCGGTAATGACGTCAAAAGGATTTTGATTCTGGCGTAGGTGCCTGCTCTCCGTTTTCCCTTTTTCCCTTTTCCCCATCCTATATTTTCTTTTATTTCATTTTATTATTTTCACTTTTTTTCGAGAGAAACACGTGGCAGAGGCTGTGTTTAAGCCACCGTGAGTCTGGGCTAAGAGCTGAGAGTGAGTCAAAGGGAAACCGAACCCCGAACAACACACAAATCCTGAACCAACGTCATTCGAATTTCAATTCGTTAAATAGTCATTCAGTCATTTGGTCAGGTCGCAGTTTGCTTCATATCAATGGCAACTTTGGCTTGCGTGGGTTGAAAGATTGTTTCACATCTTTTTGCCTTTTATCTGAGGTCGGGAGTTTGTGGTGGATTTTTTAGCTATTTAAAAGAGGTTTTTAGATTTTTTTGGGATTATTTTGGAATTTATTTAAATAAATTAATTTATTTAAGGAATAATTTATTGTAATAAATCGATTTGACTGCTTATGCTTTGACTTTATGCTTTTTTTAGAAATTTTACAAGGTAGGAAATAGACATTTTCTTCAATATAACATTACGTATACGTAATGTCAAAATTTTGATTAATATTACTCATACGACATGTGGTTTTAATACAAAATATTTTAGTTCGAAATAATACAAAAAACTATATCATAATCCTAAAAAATAATTAGTAATTTGAAGTAGATTCTCAGCTATAAAATGTGAGCATCACTTTGTCTGGAACAACGTCATCAGAGTGCCACGAATTTTAAATACTGGGAAGCGGGATAAGGAGGTATCATATCTATATATATATTCATATATATATATAGAATTTGTGAGATATCTCAGCCTCTTTGGTCTCTGGTCAAACGTCAAACGCACGTCGATCGTCAGATTGTCGATTGTCGAGACCCCGAGTGGCGCCCACCGACATCCGCTGGCTCATATGGGCGAGTGATTCACAGAAAATCTTTCGGAACGGAACTCTGGGGGCTGGAACTCTGGGCAGCTGTGGCAGTGGGCCGATGATTTGATGCTAAAACGAGTGTGTGAGTATTTCAACAAGTAAAGTAAAGTAAGGCAAAGTATGTCTGATCAGGCGGAACGGAAATGCGAACGCGAGATAATCAGTCGCGCCAATTCTTAATTCCATTTCAGTTGTTTTAGGTCAGTAAAGCGGAGTGAAAAAGTAGTGTGGGAGAATTTTTATTGTTACTATTATTAGATTAAAATGGATCTAGTTTTTAAGATATTATTTAGAGATATTTTTATGTATTTCTATTCATATTTAAGACTAATAAATACTTCAAATAATAAATTGCTTTGCTTTTACAAATTTACTTTTTATTTTATATTTGTTACATCGATAATCATCGATATATTCCTCTCTATAACCATCGATATACAACAAATCTTAGTCATTCTTCATTTTTAAATGATATTTCAGATATTTCTATTCATATTAAAGACCTCTAAATGCTTGCAATATATTTATTTATATTATATTATATTTTATATTTGTGGCATCGATAATTACCGATATATTTCCCTCTATAACCATCGATATATAACATATCTTATTCATTCTTCATTTTTAAATGAATCATCAAAAGATATAGCCATGTATTTCAACCGCAACTTTGATAAATAAATTAAAAATGAACATAAAACGAAAGTTATTTCTGGATATTACGAATAAAACCCCCAAGATGACTTATAAGAAAACTCGATAAAACGCCAACCGATTGCAAATCATTCTGATTCCGTATTATTCCTATATTCCCAGAATTTTCCTCGCTGCTTTGGAATCATCATCCATATCGGCGGAATGGTCATGACTGAATGAGTGTGGGCGTCATCATCATCTGTATATTGATTAGACAATTGGTTTTTGATAATCAAGCAAATGCCGTCACTCACCTGTGGCAATCGTGGTGCAAAATGTGCAAAAAATAAATGTAATTCAATTTTGCAGTTAATAGATTAAAGTTTCCCCACGATAAGACAGATAATGCGTTGGAGTGATTCATTGAGCTTCTATATAAATGGGTCCTCCAATTGGGTATTCCCTTTTTGGTGCTTGAATTAGACTTTGAACTTGGTTCCCAGCCGAAAAAAATGGAACCCCAAGGTTTGACCTTGAGTTGCTACAGTGTCAGAAAATGAAAGTAACGGGCAAGGCCATTCCCCGCAATATGCAATTGAGCAGCTTTTTGAAGTATGCTATCCCCAGGTGCTTACCTGAAATTCCTATGAGCTTGGATACGGCACTGAAAATTATTTTTAAAGATTTATTTTGAGTTTATAAAATGAGTATAAATCGATTTATAAATTTCATAATTTATAAAATTAATTATAAATTTAATATAAATTAGTTTATTATTTTCATAAAAATTAATAAAATGAGTATAAGTTCGTTTATTATTTTCATAAAATTTAATATAATTTCCAGAGCTAGCTTTGGGGACATTTTAAGTTCTATTTTATCAAAAAAAAGTGGAATCATCTAATAAATAATTTAAAGCACTTTACAAAATATTTACCATTTAATAATGATTTATAAAAAAATACAACAATATAGATTAATAATATATAGATCTAAAAATAGGCCTTTAAGCAATTTATAATACTTTTAGGCAGATTTGTGTACACATTTTGATTAGATTTTAAATGCAGATCATTTTTAGTGGCACCCGGATATCAATATAAAAATGTAGGAAAAAATTTTAGTATTTCTTATTTAAAAAATAATAATTTTAAATCAATATAAAAATTGCAAAACGATGGCGATCGATTTTAGTATTAACAGTTTTAGTATTAATTAAAAATAATTTAATACTTAAATATACCTTCCATACTCAAAGTAAGTTTTAGTATTAATTAAAAATAATTTAATACTTAAAGATACCTCCCATATTCAAAAGTATTTCCCAATTTCTTTCACTCCACAATTTCTTCTTGCGCCCTTTCTTCCCCAGGCTGGCAGAGACAAGCTGGTGGCCTCCCACGCAAACGAGTGTCCTGGGGAACGGCACCTCTGAATTCCCCCAGCAACGAGGACACCACGTCCTCGGGTTCCACAAGTCGCAACCTTGCTGAGAGCTGAAAGCGAGCAACGCCTTAGTGCGTGGGCTTAAGCATAGATTCCGTACTGCCGCCGCTTCTCTTTTACCAACACTCAATCCCCCTGCCACCATTTCGCCTTTCTTCTTTCTTTCTTTCTTTATTTATCCAACGGTTTTCGCTGCTGCGTGGGACTTTCATTCATGAAAATTTTGCTCGAAAGTCGTTGCCGATTCGTATACATACATATACACGTGTATCTATATGTGCACACACAAAAGCACGTTGTGCTGGGCCTTACCTAACGGTATATATGTACACATAACTTGGTACATAGGGCCTGATGCTGATGCGACGCAGGCGCCTTGACTAACTTTGTTGTTTGTGGAGAAATTTTTGCACGCGCCGCATATCCTTGAAATTGTCCTTCCATGCGATTTGTATAGATGTGTGAGTGTGTAAGTGAGCCTTCCTCCTTTTCGTGTGTAAATATCAGGGTCATGGTTATAAAATTAAACATTTCGTCGAGTCTCCAAAATAACTGGAGCTTAGGGGAGAATTTTTGGGGCACGAGCTTTCCTTTGTAGAGCTGCTCAGCAACAAGAACTTCATTGATGATTCTGCTTCTTCTTCTTCTTCTGCATCTGGCTTCCATAACTTCTTATCTCGCATACTCTTTTCGCCCCGCTCCACATTTTCGGCTCCAACTGGCTTTGCTTTTTTGCTCCATTAACTTTTGCATTCATATGTACTGCGGCTCTCACCCGAAAGTAAGTGGGTGGGAGGGGAGGTAGTAGGTGAGGGAGTAGGGTAGCAAGAGCGAGAGAGAGCTAGTTTAGCTGGCGAATTCAATGAATCAACATGATGCACGCATACCAATGCACAAAAATATCAATGAACTTTACACAAAACTTATGTGAGCGTGTGGAGAAATAGTCACAGAGCGAGAGAGAAAGAGAGAGAGCCAAGCGATAAGAGTGGAGATTGGAGAGGCACCGGGGGCAGGTGAGATTTTGCGATCCCAGTTGGGGAATGAATGTGCAGATACATTTGCACCATCAATGAAAGTTGATTGATAATTGTGTTGGGTTCATAGAAAATATAAAACTTAAGCCAAATTTTGACAAAGAATATGCTACTTTGTTTGTTTTGTTTACAGTTAAATGTATTTTAAGGTAATTACCATAAATACTTTTAACATAAAACAGAGAGGATATATAAACTTCGGTGTCGAAGATACATTTGTATCTTCCTTTCTTGGTGTTTCTTGTGCTCACCTTTTTGGAGAGTTGGCTCAGCTCATGTCTCCCTCTCTTTCTCACTCTCGGTTGACTTGTGTGGGTGAGTGCAAGTGAGAGAACCAAAAGAGAGAGATATAAAAACACGACGCTCAGGCATAGTCAAACATGTTGGCCGAGCAGGTCTCCAAGGTTCGAGTTGGGTCGTAGCAGCTACGAAACGAGTTCGAGTTCTTGTAAAAACACTCTTCTGTTAAGTTACCTAGGCAACACGCTTTTAGGATGTTATAGAAGAGCTATTAACAGAGTTTTACTTATAGATGCTTATGCTTATGCTTTAGATTCCAAAAACAAAACGCTGTTAACGCTGTAAGATTCCATGGGCAATTCTGTTATCCGAGCAAGCTAAATGTTCGAATCAAACAATTGAATTGGCTCTCCACAGTCAAACATGTAGGCCGAGCATGTTGGCCGAGCAGGTCTCCAACGTTCAAGTTGGGACGTATAAAACCCGCGAGCAGCCTTCATTCTGTAAGTTTGTTTAAAGGTAAAAAGTAATACGAAATGCATACAAGAAATAGTATTCATAAAATACTAATAACTTGAAATAAAAAAATAAAAATTTAATCGGTCGTGTCGCGCTGTTTCCCCCTTGAGAAAAAAACAAAACAACACAAAATATGGACACTTGATATATGACCGCGGAACTATAGCTCCCCCATATTGATCCATTTGTTTTTTTGGGAAACGTTCAACGATTTTCGGATGTTTTAATTATTGTGCGACAGGTTTCCACGTTTTTTTTCGATTCGATTCAGAACGGTGTTGTCGGTGTTGGCGTTGTTGTTGTTTTAGTGAAGCGGTCGCCTCGCACACACCTTCAAAAGCACTCGACGCACACACAAACGCGAGACATACATACACACGGTTGTGATTTGGCGCGCACTTGTGTGCGTGTGGTAGATACAAAACATCAAAATAAAAACGAAAAAAAAAACGGAGTGCAAAGAAACAGAAAACAGCAAACGAGAAAATCGGAAAACCAAAACAGTGCCCAGTGCCCAGTTACAGTTTCCATCCATCGGTCGGGAGAGGAAAAACAAGAAAATTTCGTTTTGATTTCAAAGATTTTTTCGTGCGCGCATGAAAGTGTATGTGTGTGTGTGTGTGCAGCAACAAACACAAATACCAACGCACACGGGGAGCAGCAAAAGCAACCGAAGAGAAGAAGAAGCAGAAGCGAGAAGCAGAAGACGAAAGATGATGTAAACTTTGTTGTAACCCAAAACAAAAACAAAAAACAAATCAGAAAATTGAAGAAGAGCAAAGAAGAAGAAAGCGGAAAAAACTCGTGTTAAACTCGGAAATATTGCAATGTTGGCGAGATATTTTCCGGAAAATCTCTCCTCCACAATGCCGGAAACGGAGCAGGAAAGCTGTAACAAGGAGTGGCTCCAGTCGCAGCTGCGTTCCCTGGACGCCAAGGATCTGATCCTGCTGGACTGCCGTGGCTCTCATGAGTACAGCGAGTCGCATATTCGCGGCGCCGTCAACTTGTGCATTCCCAGCATCGTCCTGCGGCGCTTGGCGAACGGAAAGATTGATCTGGCCTCCACGATCAAGTCGCCGGAGCTGAAGGAGCGCATCCAGACGGGCTACAAGCTGTGTTTGTTCATCCTGTACAATGGCGAGGGTGTTCCCAACCAGAATCAGGAAATGGCAGGCGCAGGAGCAGGAGCTGGAGCCTATGCCATGGCCATGGACTCCATCATCAGCATTTTGCATCGTCGGCTCAAGCAGGACGGCTGCCGAGTGGTTGCCCTACAAGGTGAGTCATCGTCAAGACTTTGGATTTAAAAATACTGAATACTGGAAACTGAATACTCTATACTGAATACTGAATACTGAATACTGAATACTGAATACTGGATACTGAATACTGGATACTGAATACTGGATACTGAATACTGGATACTAAATACTGGATACTGAATACTGGATACTGAAAAATGTTGAAATACTGCTTAGAGATACTCTTACTATTCGATTTTGAATGGATTCTTGAATGGATTCTAGTTATTAATATTTATTGGCCTTTATTCAAGTCAAATACTAATTATTGTTCTAATAAATAGATTAAAGGCCCTAAGAAATTATTTTTTTTAGAAATTAAACCAAAATTAGAAAAATGTGGAAAACAATTTAAAATTTAATAAAAAGTTAAATATAATAATTATTGGAAAACGTAAAAAATGATTGAAAATCATTTAATATATCATTTTTCCTGGAAATATTTATTCTAAAAATCCTTCAAATGTCTTAAAATACTTTTCTTAAGATTCTCAACTCTTCAAAACAAATTTTTTAAATATTTAAACCGAAATTCAATGGAAAAAGTATAAACCTAGACATTTTCCAACTAATAAATAAACTAAAACAGGGAAATACTTAACCCGACATACCCGTACCCGTACGAATAAATATTTGAAGCATTCTATTACAAATCCAGGTATCACTTTCTGAAAAATACCTGATATCCGTGCCATTCACCGGCCCATAAATCAGCACCGCACATTCCATTCCTCTCTCTGTCTAGGCCTAACAAAATCATAATTTATTTATACTTTGCCAATGTTGTTTGCGGCATTTTTAGAAATGCGAGAAACCAAAACAAAACAAAAATTCGAAAGAATATTTTTAAAACAAGCAAAAGCAGTGCCAGGCCATAAATAAACATTTTGCGTAGATTTATTTGTTATTAATTCTTACCTTTTATTTTTCGAAATAAAATAAAAATGAGATGTAATCTTCGTAGTGCCTGATAACGCCTAGCGCCACATACGATCTATATATAGATAGCCTCTGTCTGATCTCTTTTTGACATTTTATAATAGAACTAAATGGCGTCTGGGGGCTTTGAATAGATTTTTCACCCTGATGAACTTGTTTTTTTTTATTTGCTGGGATTTTGATTGATGGAAACTTTTATTCTAAGAAGTTAATACTTAAAATTAAATTTCTTGTTAATCCCAAAAGCTAAATGTGTTAGGAAATTCCCTTGAAAGATTATTAAATTAATAATTATTTGCAATATTAGTTTCTTATGGTTTTTATCACAATTATTACTGTTTATATTCCTTGAATTCCTCATCAAATGTACATTTTATTTATAAACTTGAATGCTTTTCGATAACAATTAAAAAGCAATTTAAATACACAATTATTTGGCATCATTTTTGGCTCATTTTTTTCTTGGTGGGGAGATTAAGGAAGTCATAAATAAACATCAGTTCTGTCGAAGCTCTTTGAGTTGAGGTCTTCCCACTATTGTTTAACTTTTAGACATATATTTCCTTCGTTTCCCATAGATTTGTGTCATTCACTAAAATGTCACACAATTGCCTTTCAGAGAGTCTCGGCGACGACGACGACGACTCCCATGACTCAAAGCCACATAAATTGCCATATACAATACATAAATGTTTATATATATATGCTTCTATATATTTATACATAATTATCTCTGACTCTGTGGCTTCATTTTTATTTTTATCACTTCAATTTCCGTTCGCTTACAAGCCAGCCAACCCAGAAATGTGATTGTATCCTTGTTGTTTTTATTGCTTTTTTACCCCCCAAAAAAAGCACGTTCTTTGCTTCTCCATTCAAAGTTTATTTTATTTGATTTTTTTGGGGGGCTCTGCTAATATCGCAAATTGACAATGGAGCGTCAATAAATGGACCGGCTTTTCAACCTCAGCCTCCCTCTTTTTTTTTTTTTGCTTTGTTTACTGAGAAAATACAACAAAAAATTAGCATAACATAAGATCTGCCTGCTTCTCATCTATGACGTCAAGCCAGAGAACCCAATAGATCTCAGCAGCATAGAGGCGCATCCTTGTGATATCTACCTGACCTGTGCCAGGTAATTAGAAGAATTGGGGTACCGTAGATACATTTTACGACCGGCAATACCAGGGAAACACCCATAAAAATTGTAAGGGAACCTCTTGACATTTGCCAAGAAGAACAAAAACGGAATGGAAATAAAAATAAAGAAATTGAACACTGAAAATGAGCGAAGGTGGGTAGGTAGGTGAGGGAAGCGTGAAAATCTAGTGTCACCTTTTTCGAAAGGATTCCATTGTTGTTGTTGCTGTTTTTGTACCCAGATTTTCCTTAATGATCTCGAAATGGTAAATGAATTCCTAAAAACATTTTGAATGGAAAATATTTTCGGTGGTTGCTCACCGGAACTTTAATGGCATTTATTTTGCAAGAATCTCAATAAAACGCATTTTTCGGAATTGCAAATATAATTTCTATAATTGTTTCAAGCAATTTTCTGCCATGACTCATGAGAAAATGTTTACCCTTTTTTTTGTGGCATTTTTCAAATTCGATTAAATCGATTTCACAACTTTTTTTTGCTGAAATCCTAAATGCTGGGGCTTATCTTATCATTGAGATTGGGGTTGGGTTTATTTGTACTTAATGGTAGGGACAGGGAAATGCATGGAAAGCAGCTGTGGATAGGGGAAACAGTGACGTAAAAACATAATATTTTTTTATATATTTCTTGGGGGAACTATAGATAGCTAGAGTTAAGCAGGAAGTTTGTATTGCAATTTCAAAGGAAATGTGGCACGCTTGAAAATGTAGAAAAAAGGGCTAAGCTTCACAGGAAACTAAAAAGGGGATGCAAATAATGACTCAATAAACAAATATTTGGGTAATATTTTTAAAGGTAAAATTTCGTATGATTATTAGACAGAATTATGATATATTATATTATATTATATTGTAACATATTATATTATATTATATTATATTATATTATATTATATTATATTATATTATATTATATTATATTATATTTTGATATAATAACACATTTTGTACCCACAAATAAATTTAATTAATTTTATTTTTGTATCTACTATTATAATCCGTAATAATCCTTTGCTAGAACTTGACCTGTAATCATTGAGTTATGATTTCTAATTAGTTTCTCTAAGCTTTTCCCCCTAGTATGCCTCCAGGACTCTTTTTGTGTCCGTAATGGCCACTCTGTCTTAATCCCCATTTTTGCTTTCTGCTCGGTAATCATCTTAAGCTTCCGTCGCCGCAAAAGTTGGCCAAGAACTGTTTACCAATCCTTGGCCAACCCCCCATATTTTTCCTCCCTTTTTGCCTGCTAATTAACCTTGAAATTCAATCAAGTACCAGCAATTATGCGCTCTTTGTTGCTCCATCTCCTTCGCAGGACAACGATGAAAACTTTATCAAGTCCCTGGAGGGGCATAAGGCAAAAAATAAAATGCATTATGCATTGCGGCAAACAGCCTTTTGACTTTCAGATACGGGGATTCCAGCTTCTGCCGCCAATGTAAAATTCATTTTAATTAAATGCCACTTTGTATGCATTTCTGGGAATTAAAACAATTAAGAGGAGGCCAACTGGGGCACACCAACTAAATAGGATAGAACAATGATAAAACTGAACAAAATTTGTACAGATCAAGGCAAGATAATAGCAGAGATATTGATATATTTTCAAAAATTAAATGATTTTTCAATTCAAGAAAATAAATAAATAAAAGATCTTATTAGTATCTTTTTAGTATCTTTTCTCAGTATTCAGTATCTTTTTCATTCAGTATATGATATTCAGTATATGATATTTAGTATATTATATTCAGTATCTTTTTCTCACCAATCCCAAAGTTGAAAATGATAACTTTAAAAGCTATTCTAATGACCTCAGCTGTAGGTGATATATATATATATATATATAGGCACACAGATACATACAAACACGGGTTCATCGCTTTCAAAGTGCAGCTAGATACATATGTATCTTAAACTAAGCATTTCCGTTGACAGAATTTAATTCAATTAGATTCTAGCAGAGTTTTGAACCGCCGCAGACTCTCTCTCTTTCTCTCTCTCTCTCACGCGCGAGAGACTGTATCTGATTGGAAAGATCAGAAATGCGCGATGAGAGCAGCCGCCGGGAACTTGTCTGCGTTTTATATATATTTTTCCGTCTTCTGTTTCTGTGTGTTGTTTTTTTTTTATGGCTTTGGCGGATACAAAGCTCCGCTCTGTTGGCATCCCGCGACCCTTTTATAGAGATTGAACTCGAGCTGCTGCGCATGCGCCATAAAAAACAGCTTCGTTGCATTTCCACTGGCGGCTTTTCTTCCAACTGGCTTTTCTCCAACTGGCTCTCCCAATCGGAGAGTTGTTTGCCTCATTTGCTGTTTTTAACGAATTGGTTTTTGTTGTTGTTGTTGTTGCTGCAACATGTCTAGTTTTTAGTGGTTTTTAGGCCTGGGGACGACGTGTAGACTTGGCTTTGATATTGTTTTTGGGCCCCACCAGCAGTGATTTACACAAATGGTTTCCCACTGCATTTTCACTTTACCAAATTCCAAAAAAAAGTCACAAAATACAGAAAAAATAAAGGAAAGTGAAACACAAAGCCTATGAAAAATAAATATTTTAAATAAAATGTAAAACAAAGCTCATAAATTTCAGTCTTTCTATACTTATAATTTTTTAGTATTAATTTTTTCCAAGTTCATTCCATCAAAGTTTCACTGTGATAAAAAAAAACACGTGGCACATTCCCAAGGCCAACCAAATGGACCGTCTCTCATTACGATTTCATGATAATTCATCACAAAGACGATGGTGGTGGTGGCTCCCACCCGTCACCATCCCCTCCAGCCACGCCCCTCTGATTTTTCCTGCCCTCCTCCCCCCTCTGGTACAGCCTCAGCCTCCTTCTCCTCCTCATCTTCTTCTTCGTTTGGCAACTGGTCTGCCTTCACCGAAAAAAAAAATAACCAGCAACAGAAAAAACAACAGTAAAATATCTGAAAGGTTGAGACAGTTGGCTCGGTTGCCCACCTACGTGCAAAAAAAAAAGCCGTTGGGCTAAATTTGTATGTACAGTGGATCTTTTATCATGCAACATTAGAATTAAATAAAATCAAACAAATATTATTTTATTCAATAAACTTTTGCGTTATAAATAAATAAATATCAACTTTTTCTATTTATTTTTTCACCCATTTAATTTTTTTAATTGTATATAATTGCACCTGTCCCACTGTACTCTCCGAAAATACTTTGTTGATTGTTGTTGTTTTTGTCGCATGCCCACATGCATAGTGAACCGAAAGACAGTCGGACATCTTTCCAATTGGAGTTGGCGTCAGCATCTTATAAAGTAATCACAGTTCGCGGCAGCGAACGAGGGGCAAGATGGGGGGCGACAAAACAGAGAGTCAAGATGGGGAGGGAGGACAGCAACAACATTTGACAAACACGGGGCGTTGGACAACAGTTAGAGCAAGGGAGAAGGCGAATAGCGAGGAGAGTGACTTTCGGCCTACGGCCAAAAGTTTTCAAATGTGTTTTTGTTGCTGTTTTTTTTTGTGGCCAGTAGAAATAGTAGTAGATTTGGGTCAAAGTGTGCGTGGGCTGTAATTGTAATTAAGCAGGCGTTGAAAATGGATAACTCAACTAATGTTACAGCAAAGAATAGCTCTTGGAGGCTGTGCAAAAATATTTCATACAGAAAATATACATACATACGTATGTACATATGTACATATGTATGTACATATGTATATGCGGAGTTAAAGAGTTACTACTGTTTTTGCAACATTCTATTGTTGACAGTAGTTAAATGAACAACAACAATGTACACGCAACAACAAAGATTTCCGGTCAAATTTTGTGCGGGCGTGTCTTTCCTTTCTCTCTCCCACTCCCACTCCCATTCCCTTGTTTCCCACTCTCAGTTTGCTTGCATACCTCAACGTTCAACGGAAGTATCCAGGGCGCATATAACATAAACACGCACACACATCAGCACATGTGGAATAAAAAACAGAAAATCAACGGCGCATTGCAAATGTGAAAGAATGTTAAAGAAGACGAAGGAGGAGAAGTGGGAGTGGAAAAGAGATGGAGAGATAGAGAGCGGAGACGCGCTTCCCTTCATTCAGCTTTTTTTTTTTATTCTTAGCGGGGGAGGACGCGTAAATTGTTGTATTCTTGGAATTAGCAAACAGCAGAAGCAGCAAAGGCAACAACAGAAATACTAACAACAACACCAACCAATCGTTTTGTCTGTCGCGCAAAAAGGAACGAAGATACATAGCTAAAAAAGAACGTGGGGGGGGGGAGGTGTAGGCTGAGGAGGAAGCAGGAGGCCATCAAAATGAAATGGAGCTAAAAGTTGTAGTCGATGCGCTTGCATGCATAAATCTACAGTAATAGCAGCATCAGCCACAACAAAAAACGAGCGGCATCGGCAGCAACAGCAACAGCATCATGAACGCATTTCATCAAAGTGCAAATTAGCAACAGATTCCAAAACGGGAAGGGAGGAGCTAAAAACGAAGAGGAGACCAGAAGCAGAAACAGAGAACGCGCCACAAAACGGCAGCCTGAAGGAAAGGGTGGACAAGGAGACCAAGAAGAGGCTGCAGAAGATACTTTTTTATGTGTGGTTCGTGTCTGTGCTTATGCACTGGACCAAGTGAAAAAGGGGTGAGGGGGGGTTGATTTTGTGATACCCTTTAAATTTGTATATAAATTTTTTTTTTCAAATACTCAATATAAATTCACGGAAAAGTATATTTAAGTTGTTAGTCCGAATACAAAGGGTATTAAGTAGTCTTAACAGCCTCAACCTTTAACAGTTGACTGTTTCTGGTTTCTCTTATTCTCACACTCTGCTATTTCTCCTCCCACACTCTCTCCACTTCCCTTTTCCTTTCCCTTGACAGTTGCTTCTTCTTCCTTTCTCCTCTTATTGGACTTCTTGTGGCCGCTGGGGCTGTGTCAACGAGTTGGAATTGAAATTGGAGGTTGAATGGGACAGAGGCGATATAAACTACTGCTTCTCCTCCTCCTCCTCCTCCTCCGCACTTCCTATTGGGAGAGTGCAGCCACAAAATGTCCTTGGTCCTTTGTGTAACTTTAGTAGCTTATGAATTTGGTTTGTTATTTGCCAAATTAAAATTGCTGACTCTCTGTTCGGCGAGTGTTTTTCCAATTGGGAGTACAGTGGAAATCGAATATGAAGGAAGTTTAAAATTTAGTTTATTTAAATTATGATTTTGATGGCTTCGCTGAAATTTTGTTTATTTTTATTAAAAAAGATTTAAAACTAAATATACATTAGTCGCTGCATCATTTGTTTATTAGCCAATCTTCACTGTATTTTCATTCGTTCATCTGGTGCATATGCAATATTTATAAAATCCCTGGGACTCGGTCCTCGGAAGCTCGCTCCCCCGCCATTCTTTGGGTGCTTTCAGTATTTCAATTCCAAATGAAATTCAACGCACGTTGTATTTGTTGTTGTTGTTGTTGTTGTTGTTGGAGTCGCATGAAATGTGCTACTGTACAACTGTTGCTATTATTATTTTTATTATTGTTTTTTTTTTCTGTTGTTGCTGCTCTTCCTCTGCTTCTGCTTCTGCTGTTTCTGTTTCTTTTGTTATTTGTCTGCACAGTGGGGAGGCTTAAGCTTTGGACATCGCAGTTGGGGGTAAGGGAAACTGGATCCAAAAAGTGCGTTTTACTTTTATTTGTATTATTTTATATGGAATTTTATTACTTTTATTATGAAACTAAATTTTAAAGACTAAAATCAATATGGGAAAAAAGTTTAACTATTTTGGGGGATATTTTTGAAGAAATAAGATTTTAAAATAAAATAGAACATTTTTGGAAGAAATTATTTAGTTTTTAAAATATTCTCAATGAAATAAGAAAGCTATTTAGCTCTCATATTTTATCTGCGACTTGTTGCATTTCCCTGTCATTGCAAAAGTTAATCTTCCCTGCAATTACAATGTCCTCCCCAGCATCAGAAAGCAAAAAGCGGCAACAGGAAGCAAGCTGCACATATTAAACTTGACCCCATTTAAAAAAGCTTCGTCCTAAAAACCCGAAACCCAATCCTTACACACACACACACACTGACAGTATAACCATACATATATACAGTAACAAAGCTCTTTCGGCTCTCACTTCAATTATCCTGGATTGAGTTCGCTTTCCAATGGCGGAAAATACGTGTTTTCCCTATGCAATGTTGCCGAACTTCCTTTCGCCCCCACCTTCCACCATCAGTTGCCATTTTCAAGCAAATACAGCGAAATATAATTAATTAATAATGCGGCATCCAGAGAAGCTTCAAGGCAAACGCACAGACACAGACACAAGCCAGCAAAAAAGGATCTGTGACCGGGTCGCGAGCTGTACTGTAGAAAATGAAATGATTTTTAAATTTTTTAATACATTTAATAAATGATTTTTGAGGAATAATCACTTTTCTCTCGAAATTTTATAAATGTCTATCGATAACAATCGATATATTTCGAGTTTCAGCAGTATCGAACACAGTGTAATTCTTATGGGAAAGAAGCTTATTTTTATTTATTATTTTTTCAAAAACTAAAAAAAAGCCTATAACCTTTGGGGTGCAAAAATTAGTTATAGTACAAATTTTTACGTAATTCTGTGCGGTATTTATGAAGTTATGAGTGATCATACAAACAGATTTATATAGATTTTTAAGGTATAATCATTTTTATTTTGAAATATTGTAAAAATATGTCAATTTTTATTTTTAAGAAATATTAAGACATGTGTTTTTTATTCTGGACTAATTTGATCTCTGACTCTTTAAATTTGTTAGTATTTATAATAATATTTTAGAAAATATTTAAAAAAACTTTCTTTAAAACCCTCCTTTTTCAAATCTTTTAATAAATTTAAATAACAAAAGAAATGAATTTTTTCAAGTGTCAAATCGGGAATCCAAAATGTGTCCTGGGGTAATGTAATGCTGCAAAAGCTGTGGCTTCCTGCTATTTATAGCTTACAGCTCCCCGAGGGAGAAAGGAGGAGGAAATGGGCAGCAGAGAGGATGTTTTGGGTTAGGGAAATTTTCGGGGCGTGCCCTAGACCAAAATTAGGTTTTTGCTTATTTACATTTTGATTGATTGGCTTACGCAATTTGACATTTTGCCAGCGACCCGAGCATGGATGCCAAAGGTAATCCCCCAAGCTACCATCCCCCAGCCATTAGAGGAGGTCATTAGATGGTGGGTGGCCTCACAAAATTTATGAAATACACACAAGGTGAGGCGGCTTACAAGTCTCTTCAATTGTTGACTAATCGTTGAATTTGTATGTCTGTCTCTGGACTGGGAAATAATGTAACTGGGAATATTCATATGTCTATCTGGGGAGTACTTAAAGATGAGTTGAGTTCTAGGGCAAACAGAGTTTTATGACAGGTTAAATAATAATAACTCATGAATAACTACTCTGTAAATAGTAAACTGAAGGACTCTTTTGAAACTCAACGAAAGTGGGACAAATATGTCTGAATTTTTTTTATATTTATTTTTATAGATTGTTTTAGGGTTACATTGATTAATTTTAATTAAAAAACCATTATACAGACGCTTATCATTTACATATAATTTGTATTAAAAACGCAAAAGTTTTTAAACCTCTGAGCACGTCGTGAATAAATGAAATCATTCCCCAAATGTTGTCAGTTCTTTAGAAAAAATATTTATAATATTATTTATATTAAATTTTCCTGTTTTCCTGGAATCTATATTTATCAATTGAATTTGGAATTAAGTAAAGAATTCGGTATTATTATAATGAAGAAATTCTTTTGTAAACAGGAAAACTCTAAAAATAGTATTAAATTACCATCTAAATAGAGATTTAAAGATCTTAAAAATCTTAGGTAAAGAAATGTTTAATATCTAAAAAATCTGAAAAGAAAAAACTTTTAACCAGATTATTTTATCTTTCTTTATAACGTTTTCCCCAGCAACCATTATCCCTAATAGTTCATTCATTTTTAGTCACTAATCATTTTCGTTACCCCTCATGAGCTTCCTTCCCACATGTCTCTCATTTGTAGCCATTATTACGTTGTACAACGATGTAGAACGACCGACTAAGTATAACTAACTAACTAGCTTATTTAACTATTGAATGAGTGAACCGTCAAACTGATTAACTGAGCAACTGATGCGCTGACTAAGCTCCGGTCTCTCATGACCAGTAGCAAGCATTCTATAGACACTCTTTCTACCGTGGCTTGCAATAATGCGGAAGTGGCAACAATGACGGCATAAAATAGCTCAAAAGATAAATTATTATGTCGCACATTGTCTGTAGTGAGGCACTGCAAAAAAATATATATGGTAGAATGATGAAAAAAAATATTAAGTAATATTAAAAATATATAGGAGAGTTGTAAATGGATTTATGTTATATTATGATAGGTTTCTGAAGCTTATAAAAACTATAAAAGCGGGATGAAAACGATCTTAAAGGAGACTCACAGATCAAGCGAGGTTCTAGAGATTTTTGTTCTATAAAGTGCGCTGTATTCTATCAAAAACTTATAGGATTTTATATTTAAAACTATTTTCTATTTAATTTTTGTTTTAAATACTAAACCACTAAAATATGAACTTATTTTTTAAAGTGTTCAAACCTATCTCACTATCCTCGCCTCAATTGCAGCAAATTGAGTTGAGGAGCACAAAAAAAATAGCGTAAAACTTAATTGAATGCATGAATGAATGAATGAAATGGAATGAAAATGGACTTTAGCTATGTATCCGAGGCTCTGCCTCATTTTCCATGCAAATATGTACATATAAATATACGTACGTATCTTGTGGGTTGAGCAAATAGTTGCGTGCAAAGTTGCCACTTAGCCTTACCTACGTGGCTTTGCCCGGCTTTATTTTTTATATATATTTTTTGCCATCTCTTTTTTTTTTTTGCTTTCCTTATTATGGCTGAGTTCATTCATAAAAGCAATTTTGGCTCGAAAGAGGCGGCTTTTGTGTAAAGGCAAAACTCTTTCACTTTTCCACATACCTGAGTAGGTGGAGGGTTTATCAGGTGCAGCTTTACCTTTGCCGGTTTTATATGTAAACATTTTATTTATTTATTTTATTTTTATTTTTATTTTTTCCTTTTTATTTTATTTTTTTCACATACCCAAAATATTTTCTTGTGGGCGAGTCATTTATTTAGAATTTTGTGTTTTGGTTTTGCTGCAGTTGTGTTACGTTCATTTTTGGATTTACTGCCCGTGGGCGGGGTGATTTTCAGAGGCTAAAAAGTTGCCGGTGTGGGCGACTTCTACGACTGAAACATCAGCAACAACAACACGAACTTAAACATGGCAGCAAAAAAATACAAATAATAATAAAAACGGCAGCAGCAGCCACTGTGACTTGAGCTCTCGTTTTTTTATACACATATTTTACTGGTATTTTTGTTTTATTTTTTGTAAAGCCCATTTTCTGTAGCCCGTTTGGCAGTTACGTCAAGTGCCCGGGTACAGGTACAGTAGAACTTGCTTGTAGGGGAAATAACTTAAAGAAAATTCCAAAAGGATTTGTTTTTAATAAAGAAATATGTATGAAAAAAAGGGAAACTCTAGGAATAATATTAGATGACCATTGAAAAAGAGATTTAAAGATCTTAAAAATCTTAAATCTTTAATATATTAAAAATCCGAAAAGAAGAGATATTATCAGAAGAGATATATCAGTTTAAATCATCTTATATCCCAGAAAAAAGCTATTTAATATAAAAGTATTTCAGTTCAGTCTCTCAAAATTTAAACTTAATTTTATGATTGTCTATCGATCAAAATCTTGGATCTCTCTTAGGCCTTTGATTGATTAAAATCAATTATTATTAAACTTGTTTCTACCATCTCGCATAAATCAATAATTCAAGAGTCTCGTTTAAATGCCAGCCGTGTAACTTTGAAAGCGCTTTTCTCATATGCAAACACCCGTCGTAATTTCCGTTTTTACTACAACGCCTCCAAGGAGTTTCTCAAGGACAGGCCAAGTGCATATACCTCCCTCCCTCCCTGCCCCCAAGTAATCTCGTGTTCGTCTGACATTTCGCCAGGTTCTTTTCGGACTCTTTCCGTGTGTCTCTGTGTCTTGTCTTGTCTTGCCCCCGCCCCATCATCATCATCATCATCGCATCAATCAATCAGTTTGTAATCAATCAACTTCCGTTCTTTTTACACGACGAGTACGAGTAGTTAAAATGTCAACGCTATGGGGCCATTATGATGGCCAAAAGAGAACGGGAACCAAGCACTTGATTAAGAAATTATTCACAGCGACAGCAAAAAGAAAAAATGCTATGCTCGGAAAAGCCACATTTCCTTCTTCGAAATAAACGCAGACGGAAGTGGCAGACATTAATATTTTCCTCAAGTTTTCCCCTTTTTTTTTTTCTTGGCTGTTTTCTACTGCATTTTGTTTATGCCAAGCTGGAGGCACAGAAAAAAAGTAGGAAATTTGCCTTCTTCTGGAAGAAAAAATGTGGTTCTTTTTAAATAAATTTAAAAATTATTTATTTTACAGATAATCAATTAAAAAAGATAAATTTATAAACTTTTATAAAGGTTTTGATAGGTGGAACTATTTTAAATGCTTATATTTTAAAGATCTTCGAGATAATATATTAAAAAACCTAGAAAAAGTAAAGTTTAAAAATCCTTAAAATGATATTTATGACTTAAAAATTATAAAATCTCCCCCAGTAAATCTTTAAAATTGTTTTCCTGATTTCCAAACTTTGATATTTCCCTCAGTGAAAGGCACATAAAATATATAACTTTTTTCTTTTGGGGGTGGAGAGAAAAATGTAAACAAAATTGGGGCCACATTGGGTTGGGGGAAAAAAACTCACAAACACACGCACCCGCCCACATCAATGGGTGATACTGAAAGATACTAAATGCTCTATATGCATACGACTAATGGATATGATGGGGGACCCCAAATGCGACTCGCATTATGTCGATGTGTTTTACGACTCTTCCTCGTTCCACGATCCACGTTCGACGTTCGACGTTCAGTGTTCTCCGTAAGACGAAGGGAGGGACGGACTACTGACTCATTGACAAATAGCATTGAACTGCAGGCGACGGCGGCGGCGATGTCGTTGTCTCGTGGTCTGGTTTTTTCATTCATTCATGCCCAGAGGCAGAGGCACTCTCCACACACACCTCATGTGTATATATACATCCAAAGAGTATCTGGTTATTGTGCAACGACCGGCGGCTGAATGCATTTGCCAGACCAGAAAGAGGCCCCTGTAAACAAGGCGCACATTGCGTATGCGTAATATCGATTTCCTCAACTTTAAAAACTCTAAACACACCCCATTCCCCACGGCGCACACGTTTTATGGCACCAAAAATCCCTACGACAAACAAAATCTGCTCTAACAGGGAAAAAAATATATATATGTATAAAGCTACGGTTGCATGGAATGCGGCTAAAGAATTTATGGGTGGCGTAGTGATTAAAAAGGCATTTTCTGTGTGTGGATACGGTTAAGGCATGGCTATAATGTGTACAAAAAAATGTAAAATCAAATAGCTTGAAAATTCCAAACAGAGTTGAGAAAAGTAGAAGGAATTTTTTAAAGCTGTAAAAAAATATTTGTGGGGTGCAACAAGAAATTTTTGGAGCTTTATTATGTGCATTATATAGAATTATGGGAAATTGTATGAAGATTTTAATTTAAAACTAGGATGACACTTATAACCCCTTTAAAATATTGTTTAAAATATTTAAATAGTATTTCTATGATTTCTATGATATATATAAAATTTTGAACTAGAATAAAATATTACAAAATGGAACCCAGGAGATTTTTAAAGTATTCAAATATTATTTCATAGCATTTTAAAATTTTAATAAAATGTTCTTGGTGTTTTCAATTATTTAAAAAACTCTAACTAAAACCAAAATGTTCTTTTTTTTAATTATAATCACCAGGAACACTCTAACCCTTTAAAAATATATTATAAACAGCATTTCATATGATTTAAAAATCCTAGTAAACTCTTTAAAGTTTCCTATTTAATATTTAACAACCTGAAGACTTTTAAATACTTTATATCATTCAAAAACCTTAAGAAATTCTCTTAGGTTTCCTTTTAAATATTCAGGAGACTTTTAACCCTTTTAAACATAGTTTATATTATTCAAAAACCTTCATTCTCTAAAGTTTCTTCTTTAAAATTAAAAAAAAAACGTATTTTCTTGGTAAACTTAAAAAATCTGGCCAGTGTAAACAAAAACCATAAAAATAGATATATGTTTGGGGGGGAGGGAAAACTGGAAAATGGGCGCAATGTGTCGTGTTCTGCTGCATGCATGTGTTCGTTCGTTCGTTCGTTCCACTTCCGGTTTGGTTTCGGGCGGTCTCCATGGAATCCATCAATGGATGTACGTCCGATGTACGTGTCCCGCGATCCGGCATATCGGGTTCTCTGCATCCAACAGCATAGAGCTCGTTCCACTTAAGGGATCTGCGTCATCTGAAACCGCAAATGAATTAAACAAGCCAGGCACACACAAACTATACGCCCACAGAATGGCAAACCATATAAGGGCTAACCCCCTCCTTACTCTCTCTCTATTACCCGCCGAAAAAAAAACACTTCTCTAACTGTTTTCATGCGGCAAAAATAGAGAGAGAGAGCAAAAAAATTGTAGAAAAACTCGCCTACGTCATATCCGTTGGGAGCAACAACAAAAAAAGTAAATAAATAAATAAAAAGTATATAAAAAAAGGGTGAAGTGGTACCTGTGAATGAATAGAGCTGCCATTGTGGGTGTGCGTTCGCCGTATCTCTGCGACAAACCTCGTTGTGGGTCTCCTCCAAAGTTAGCTAAGAGATATTTAACTCACGTTTTGTCTTCTTTTTTTTTGTTGCTATTTTTTTATTTACTCACGCAGATAAACAAAAGCAGAGATAAGCAGAAAAAATAAAAAAACAGCGTTATGTATACTATAATTAAAAACAAACAAAAAATAACAATGAATGAGCAAAATAAATTTGTACTAAACAATAAAAAATATTAATAAATAATATAGATATATAATTATCCAGGAATTACAAGCTGTGATGATTAAATTAAGTGTTTATAAACGTAAAAAAAAACTATATAATTAATAAAAATAATATGGGGGCGAGATTAATGAGTTGAGGAACCTAAAATAACAAATTAAATATACCCAAAAAAAATCCTAAGCCCATAACAAATCGTTCGAAAGTTCAACTCCCCAACTCTTAATGTTATCTTTTTTTTATAATTAAAAAACCAATAATAAAAGCAACAAATTTGTGGCACTGTGGGGGCGTTTAGGTTGAGTGAATTTGTAGTGGTTTTCGGTGGCTTATATTCTCTCCTCCTCTCCAGGTGTTGTTGTGGGTGTGAAGTTGCCAAAATCCGGTTTTCTAACAAATATACACTCAAATTTAAATAAAAAACTTGTATATATATTTTTTTTATTATTTGCTCCTATTTAGTTCAACAGCAATTTGTTGACGCGCTTTTTTTCAAGTTTACATTTTCAACGTTTTGAAGGTCGTTTCCACTGTTATTCACGATTGCTTTTGTGTGTTTTTATTTTTTTTCGTCTTTGTTTTGTGTGAACTCATCAATGAAACAATCTAAACACAAAAGCACTCACAAGTGTGACACAGAACGTGACAAAAAAGTATAAAAAAAAAGGAAAAACAAAAACTATAAAGATATAGATACTCGCACACTCGAACAGGTATATTTGTGTGTGATTAGGTAGAGGAATACAAAACGATATGGCCATATGGGCAGATACAAATTGTGAATAGTTATACGATTGCTGGGGTTTATAGTAGGGAAAGTTACCTGTGAATGCTCTGAATTTATAACTAAAAGCTTATAGGTGGAGGTTATCCCATTAATAACTAACCTATTATAATTAATAGAAAACGGTCACATTATTTAAAATCTCAAACTGTTGTTTAGCAAAAAAAAACCGTCTAATAACCTAGCTTAAATATTGTTTCCCCTCTAACAAAAACGTTTTCCATTAAAAGAGCTTAGCCAGCGCATTTCCCAGTTTTATTTGCATCTATATATAGATTTCCTCTTTTTTTCCACTCTTTTTCCTGAACCATTCGATGGAATCCAAAGTCGAACTAAGTTTGTTTGAGGAGGAAATTGCTATCAAATGCAGTTTGCCATGTCATACGCTGTGCGGATTGATATCCATGGCCATGGTTGCCACTGCTTCAGTAAAAATAGCAAAAAGACCCCTCTGTCTATCCTATCTTGGTTTTTATTTATAAAGTTCAGCTGGAAGTGAGAGTAAATTTATTGCGTATACCACCCGTTGACCAATAAGTTTTAGTTGATAACCACTGAACTTTACTGCTTTATTTCAATTTGTTTTATGCTTTTATTTTATTTTGTTTTGCATTTTATTGTGTACGTCAAGTAGAAAATTGTAAGCTTCCGTTTTGCGTTATGCTGATGAGCAGCAGCAGCAGCAGCAGCAGTAGCAGCAGCGTATTTTGATGACAATTTCCCTGCCATTCTCAAGCTTATAAATATAGGAACAGCATTTCCGTTGAAACTTCCGTTTCCAATTGAAGAAAATAAGATATCATTGTGCAACTCTCAACCCTCCCTACTTGCCTTTCCCTACTTCCTCTTGAACTCTTTTTTTTTCTTTATTTTATGAATGAGTTTCGCTTGCTAGAATTTTCACGCATACTTGGGCTTTGGGTTTTGGGCTAATAGCAGGCAGCAAATAGCATGTCGTGTTACCAAAGACGCCAAGCAAAAGACCCAAAGGGCTACACTTGGCCAAGCATAACGAACGTCGAATTCCAGAGACTGCTGTTGCTGCTGCTGCTGCTCCTCAAATGACACAGAGCAGCGGTGGCATAGTTCAAAAAGCATTCTAAAGTTTCAATTTCTTTTTTTCCATATCTTTCAGATGGCTTCTCCAGTTTTCGCCAAGCATTTCCGGAATGGTGCGAGGATGATAGCCAAGCGCACAGCAAAGAAATGGAATCTAGTCGCAATGTACAAACCGATCAGTTAATGGGTCTTAGGTAAGTTGTTAATATACTAAAAATCCTTGCTTATATTTAGTTATAATAATTATATATTCCCCCTTTAGATCCCTACGCATTTCCACACCGCATTCCGATTCCGCTTGCAGCAGTTCGGCCGAATCATCGGACTGTGAGAGCACCGGCCATCATCATCATCATCACCATCATCACCACAATTTCAATGAGGCGCCCGTTGAGATAATTCCAGGACTTTTGTTCCTGGGAAATGCCTCGCACAGCTGCGATTCGAATGCATTGCAAAGGTACAACATTAAGGTGAGTCATCACAGGGATTTATAAGCTTAAAATAAATAAATATTAATTAAATTTTGATGTTTCTTTTAGTATGTGCTGAATGTGACACCGGATTTGCCAAATGAATTCGAAAAATTGGGCATTATCAAGTATCTGCAAATTCCAATTACCGATCATTATTCACAGGATTTGGCCATGCATTTTCCAGATGCCATACAGTTTATAGGTAAGAATCAGAGTCACAAGCATGACACTTTATCATCTATTTATCATCTAAAATCTCTACTAATTTGATGCCTTTTCTATTCCACAGAGGAAGCGCGGTCCGCGAACTCGGCGGTGCTGGTCCACTGCCTGGCCGGGGTGTCGCGCTCGGTTACCGTGACGCTCGCCTACTTGATGCACACCCGGGGACTGAGTCTCAACGACGCCTTCATGATGGTTCGCGACCGGAAGCCGGATGTATCGCCCAACTTCCATTTTATGCAGCAGCTGCAGTCCTTCGAGAGTCAACTGCGTTTGAGCCCGGGCGATGGACAGGCCATGGACGAGTCTGGTGTCCTAATGACTAGCACTAGTGTTGTTGGCCAGGGCCTGGGACTGGGCATGGCATCACCTGCAAGCTCCGTTTCGAATGCGCTCACCGCGAATCCCAGTGTGGTGGCCTCGCGTTGCGGCCGCGGCTCCAAGTTCTCTTGCAATTGCATTGCGCCGGACTGCAAATGCATGCAAACCGGTGGCTTTATGGCCGCCCACTTGGCCAAGGCCACCGGTGTGTCGCCCGACTCGGGTATTGAGTTTGATCGCTGGACTCCGTCCTCGGATACGGGTCTTAAATGAGATCAGCTGGGCGGAAAGAGTTTTGTGCTGCCACCAAGTCAGGAAATGCTGGTAGCAGCAGCAGCTGGCAGCGTGGCCACATCACCGCCGCCCATTTCTCTGGCCGTTAATCCGGATAATATGTCGCCGGCCAGCACCACCAGTTCATCCACATCTACAACGACGACAGCGGAGGCGGTATCCGTGGTTGAGGTGGTGCAACAGCAGCAGCAGCAGCATCGAGATCAGGAAATGGCCGAGGAGGAGGAGGAGCAGGAGGGGGATGGCTACAATGATGACGAGGCGGCAGTCTAAATAGCAAAGCTTTTTCCCTACGAAAAATAAACCCCTAAAACCCAAAACCCATACATATGAGCCGCTTCAGACTTGGAACCTGGCTGGAATTTCCAACTAAAGATTCATGGAGTTTGAAGGAAATATATATATATTAATTAACTGCATAATATAATTAATGTTTATGTACGATTTTAAGGTCTAATAATGCAAACAAAATCCAATGTTATCCACACACTACAAACTGCAACTACAAACTACAAAGAATATATAAAATATATTTATATATATATACACCACAATGTACATGTTTGTAAGCCAAGTCAAGAGAATATATAATATATGTGAAAGCCTAAAGAGAGAAATAAAAATAATTAAAAACTTTAAACAGTTTTTATTTAGGCATAACACACACACACATATAAATATATATTTAGTTTTATTTTTAGTTGTAATTTTTACTAAAACAACTCGAAAATCGTTTATAAATGTAAAACTTGTTAGGAAAAAGAGGAAGAGGAAGTCCCCGGAATCCCCTTTATATAAATACAAAACTACTGAATGCCAAGTCATATATAAGTGTAAAAGCGAAACTAAAAACCGAATATCGAAGAATTTTTAAAATTGAAAAATGAAACTAAAAACTAAAACAAAACAAAAAGAAAATAAAATACAAACATATTTTGCACAACACACAAAACAAGAAAAACAATGAAAAGAAACCTGAACTCCTTGAAATTTGCCAAGAGCAAAAACTTTTTTATGGTTTTTAAAGGGCGGTCACAAATATAGAGGTAAAAGTAAAAGGATTTTATGATGGAACATATTTTCTACCAAATAAAAAACATGTTAAAGTTGCTGGAACAGAGCAGGAGCATGAGATGGAACGAAAGGCAAAGGCTAACAGGATAATTTGTTATTTAATGGATATAAAAAAATAAATAAATAAAGTTGTATGTCAGCTGTTTTCCAATCGGGCAATGTTGGTACAAAATTTATCAGGTGAACAACAAAAAATAAACATAAAATGATTGCAAAAATCTGAAAAAATAAATGGTTTATATATGAAGAACACAAAAAAACTAATATAAAACCCAGAAACTTTTTGGAAAAATAAGGCTGTGCGCAATATAAAAATAATATTTATATAAATGTAGAGGAAATACCCCAAGTTGAAACAGAATTTGATAAAGAAAATGATAAAGAAAGGATGGAGGATATGGATTAGTTGGATTTTTAATGAAGGCTATGAACGAGGAGTTCTTTGGCAAAAGCTTGACTGATTCGATTTGGCAAAGAGTTGGAAAAATATGGCAAAGATAATGACAAAGTTAATGGTAAGTGTTTAAAAAGGTCAGAATATTCTAAATTTTAAAGCTCAGGAAATAAGGCCAATGCTTGTATGAGGATTGCATGGGGGAATCCCGGAACATCTCCCAATTTTCGCTGGAGTTTTGTCTTGATTTTTTGTTTTTGTGGAAAAATGAATTGAAATGCAAATTTTTTGATAAGGCAGCTAAAAATACGGATTGAAGTTCCTGTTCAAAAAAAGGAAGCTTGTTTAGCCCATAAGATTTTTTGCAAGAGGAAAACCCCTACGATTTTGAACGAGCTTTCCCAGCTAAGCGCCAGAAACCAAACTAAAAAACAAAAAAAGAAGAAAAACAACTTATGCATTAAGCAAGTTACAAAATGCCAATTTAATAATGTTGAAAAAGCCTCAGTCAGTATAAAAATAAAATATATAAAAATACACACTTACAATTACTAACTTTTGAAGCGGCATTGAAAGAAGAATATTCAGTAAATAATTGTGTATCGAAAGTTTTGCCACTTAATATTCGATAAATTAAGGAAAAAAGAAAAGGAAAATGTATTAAAAATATATAAATAAAATAAAATAAATGTTTGCTGATCGATCCATGTGACAAATTTCAATACTTAAAAGCAGCCACAAAAGAAGAAACCAATTTTTTACTAAAAGGCAACGAAATTTTTGCCTCCTCCAAAAACTGGAGGAAAAACATTTGTTGAAAACTTGTTTTTTTTCTCGTTTTTTCTCAAGAAACAATTTTTACATACATTGTACCATCTGAATGTTGAATTTTTCCCCATCAATGTTTAGCACAAGAGGAAATAAGAATTTTTAAGCGACAGTGCCAACAAAGCAAAGTAAAAAAAAGGAGTAAATAAAATACCTAACTAAAAACATTTAACGATCGAAAATCGAAATTGTACCTTGAACAAAACAGAAACAGAAAAAGTCCAAAAGAAAAATATATAATTCAATGGCGCACTGAGCACCTTTGCAGCTTCAACCAAACAATAATGAAGAGAAGAAGTGTGACAATGATGTTTAAATGGACGAAATGGAATAATCTATAGCTACCTAGTTGTGTTTTGCACATTTTGTAAACTTTACAACACAATGAAATGAAAAACCGAATATCTAAATAAACGAAAGCCCCGCAAACGTTATGTATAATGATATATATATATACTATATATACTTATACAGGATACCAGAACATACATAACTAATAAAACCGTTTTTAAAACCCGTAAAAAATGGTGTATTCTTTTTTAAAACATTTATTTCCAACATGTGAGTAAACCAAGTTCTAAAAACTTTACAAAGTATGAGCAAGTTAGTAAACTAATAGATATTATAATAATAATTTTTATTGAAAGTTAGCCTTTCAATTTATAACTTGATCTTTGAGGCTTAGAATCTATTTGATATCTTTGGGCATAAACTCGAATTTTCTTTGAAATTAGTTAATAGTCAGTTTTATAATTAATTTGCTGAGTAAAACCGATCATAATCTTTGTCCGTAATACCTTCACCGAAATTATTTCGAAATATCAGAATTCTTGAACACATATTAGGACATTTACAAAAATAATACCCATTAAGTACATGACAAGTAAATTGACTAAATATTTGAACAAGTACCTCAAGTTTCAGGGGTTACTTTCAAGGGATTTACATTTGTTTTTAATTTAAATAGAAAATATTTTGCTTTAGCAGCTAGATTCATGCAGTTTAAAGACATTTTGAGAGAATGGTAAAATAATATCATATAGCTGCCATAGGAACACTATCTTAAATTTACAAAATAATACAAAACGCTGCACTATATCTTCCCAGCTTTCCATTGGATCAGATTCGTATATCTTTGCTTTTGTTAAAGGAAAAATTTCTTAATTTAATAAAAGTCGCAAAATTATATCTTTTTAGCTTTCTATTTCTGCTAAAAACATTCACTTTCAACCTATTTAAACAGTTAAAGTTTAAATTTGTATAGAAAACCCCTGCGTAACAGCTGAAACAGGCCTTGAATATTAACATTTTCCATAGATTTGAGATTCCTTTCAGCTTAGCTTAACTACGACAATTGACATAAAAGACAAAGGAACAACATTGACCAAATATTGCGCGATTTGGATACAATAAATGCTCTACAAAACAAACACGATGACGGCGACTAAACAGATTATTGTCCTTCTCCATAAACTAGAGTTCTTACAGACCCTTGTTGAAATATACACGCTTGGGCACATTGCCTTGTGTTTTCTTTTCCATTTCCTCATACAATTCCGGTTCAAAAGTGCGCATGGTGGATGTGTCCAGTGAGCATTGTTGCGGGAACAAGGAGCAGGCGGTGGGCACCATAAAGCAGAGGCTGAAAAGGATTTCATATTAAATAACTATAAGAAAAAGTGTTTTTGTGAGTCTACTTACAAGCAGCCAACCATCAGGGTCTGAAAAGGAGCATTTATCCATTTGATGCGCCTGTAGGCGGGCAGTTTCTCCAGTCTCTCCATGATCAAGGGCAGCACTAGCATTCCAGGCGCTGCCATTGCAATTCTGGATACAATCACCTCACCAATACCCTTGATGGCTGCCAATCGACTCTGTCCCACAATCTCTCCATCCGTATTCTTAACCTCGATGCCATTGAGTATCTCGTTCTGTCGCATCAGCGGAATGTTGACAAAATTAGCCGCAGCCACAGCAGCAAAGGGTACAAATCTTTGGAACAAGGGACTCGCCTTCTTGGACCAATAGTTCTTGCATCCAATGGCGGCTATTAAAGCCGATGTTGTGGCCGAGACATAAGCCACGCCCAGCTGCGTAACGCTGGTGGGTGAATTGGCATTGCGATTCGTATAATTGACCACCGCATTGAAGGATTGATTGATGAACTGCCAGAGCACCACGGCTGGGACGGTTCTGTAGAAGGCCAGCATGCCGCCGGTGATCAACATGCCACCGGGGACCTAAAAAACACAAGGCAATTAGTGAATAGGAATCATTAATTAGCAAAGCTTAGAGCGGATGAGGGTTAAAATATAATTTAAGCTTAGAAAACACATTAGAACTGATTATATCAGCTTTTTTTGGGTCTTAAAATAATTAATTTAAAAGATCTAACAATTGTTTGTTTTAATTTCATCTCAAGTTCCATTTTTATAGCCTTTTAAACCTTGTAAACCATTTTTACCTTGAAGAAGCTTCCCCTAATCTTAACTAAATTCTAATAAACTATTTTACAATTTTATAAGAAAAACTTCAGGTGATGCTGATAAAATATTTTGCAGTCTAGTGTTAAATACGTGCCTCTATGTTTTTTTCTTTTTTATTTTTGTTTTCTATTTTCTTTTTTGGCAAACCATTCATTCACAACGTCTACTTTGTCAGACGCTGTTTCTCTATTTTAGGGATCTGCCCACGTGCCATAGAACCATCACGAGACTTGCCTGAAAGCTCATACGGCCGCAGAAATTCTGCAACTCGCCGGTATCCGGATGAAAGGCTGAATTATATAGCTTCATGTTGTAGTGAACTTCCTCCGGCTTTACCAGCGGCGATTGATCGCCCTTTCGGTATTTCTCAATCATGGTTTTGGCTTCCAGCAGGCGATCGCTGGAAACTACGACGGTGCGGGGATCCGTCATCCAGGCGAAGTACTGGAAGCGACCAGCAAAGCTGCTGAGGTCGTAGAGGGGCTTGTCCACATCGATGAGGGCTGGAAAGTGGGGAAAAGGTTTAATGAATTTTTGAATTTATTACATTATTATATATTTTTATGGGATAATTATATTCATAGAGGAAATATATTTATGAAATAAGGTGGAATTAGGTAATTTAGTTGCATTTTTTATATTTTTATTTATAGTTTTAAGCATTGTTTTAAGTTCTCATTAAAAAAATTGTGTTTACAGATAAGGTCTATGCCAAATTAGAAAATTCTCTTGAAGTATGCTATAATAAAGGATATTTAAACATAAAAACGGTTATAATAATATGTAAAATTTAATATTTATATTCCAAAACAAATATTTTTTGAATTATGAACAGTTTTAATTTAATAATACAATCAAACATTTGAAAATGTGTACCGAATTATGGTTTTAGTAGCAAATATAAACAATCCAAAGGGATTACATTTACATTCATTTAGGAACGTTACTTTTTTGTGAAATATATTGCAATTTATTGGAATGCCAGGTAAATCCCCAATACTTACTGGATACCTGTGCCATTTTTGGACTCTTTGCTTCTTTTAAACGTTTGCAAATGCGAGCAGCTTACGTAAGTCCGTTTCGTCTACTGGCTATAATTTCAGCTGTTGCCGGTTTATCCAAAGATTGTTGTTCTTGTTGTCGTTGTTAGTATCTTTGCAGCTGTGTACTTAGGGCCGCGTTAACACAAAAAAGTAATTTAATTGCAAGCACACACAGCACCTGAGCCGGCCAGCTGTTCTTTTCACTATTTGCCCTGTGTGTTTTTTCTGTGGTTAAATATTTCACCTTTTTTTCTTGTTTTTATGTTTTTTTTTCTTGCTTTCTGTCCTCTTTTGGCTGTGTGCCAAATTGCAAAATCGGTTTGTTTGTCGTCTAGTCTTATGTTGTGATTTATTTTTTATATTATCTGGCTCATCCGCTGGCAGCCTCGGCAATTATTCAATTTAGCACTTCTTTTGTTGAACAATTTGCGCGGATGATTTAGCAACTAAAGTAAAATGCAAATTTTCAAATTGTTTACAGCGAGATGGGATGTGACCGTAGAGCAGATGGCACAAAAATGCTAAAAGTACCAATGAGTACAACGCAGATCAAGTTATTAGTTCAAATTTTAATAGTTTTTGTTATAAGATGTATAGAAATCAAAATTAAACGATGCCACGATTTCGAAATATAATTTCTAGGACTTTACTTTTACTTGTTTTCCATTTTTGTGTTGATATAATTAAATATATATAAATAAATCTATACAAAATTATGTATCTTTAAGACACACTCCAAAAATGCCATCTTAAAAGCCAAGTTGGCATCCCTGCAACAGTTGCCATTCGCCCCGCATTGTTGTTGCTGTCCGTTCTTTTCACTTTCGTTGCTTTTATTTACCAAACCGAGTGTTTAATTATCACCTGCGACATTTTGCCTTCGATTCGTGGCCCGCAAAATGATGAAAATCGGCGAAATAACTACAAGTAAAGGCAGCAGATAATAATAAACGCCCAGCAGGGGCTGCTCTACCTGTGCGTGAGTGTTTGTGTGTGTTGTACGCGTGTTTGCTAGTGTGTGTGCGCGTGTGTTTTTGCAAAAAACCGGAAAAGCAAAAAACCTCACAGATACAAACGCCGAACGAATGCAGATACAGTAAATGTAGATGCGGATGCGAATGCGGATGCCAATGTTAGTGCGGATCTTGTTCCTGCATACAAAATGGATCTCCTGCGGCTTTTCCTGGCATCGCTGCTTTGCGGCTTCACCCTAGGCGCCAATATACTTGCGGTTTTTCCCAGTGTTTGGAAATCGCATTATCTTTTCGGGCGAAGTTTGCTGCAGGAATTGGTTGAGAGTCGTCCCGGAAATCACTCCGTGACCTTGATCAGTCCCCATGCCGTGGAAGAGTCGGAAATACCACGAATCCGAGAGCTACGAATCGAGGGTTTGCACCAAAATTGGTTGGACATGGGCATGAGCTTCCAGGCGGAGGAGATGCGAGCCCAAAGTGTGATGGAACGCTTCACCCGACTGATTTATGCAGGCACCACAAATGTGGACATTTTGTTGTCGGATGGCCAGGTGAGAAAACTCCTGACCAGCGGCGAAAGATTCGATTTACTCATTGTGGACCTGTTCCTAAGCGATGCTCTGCTAGGGTGAGTTCAGAGGTTTATTTCGTTAAAACTGAATAACTTACAACACTTTCTTACAGCTTGGCCTTCTACTATGGCATACCCACCGTTGCTATCAGTCCCACCGGCGCCAATTCCTGGCTAAACAATATGTTTGGCAATCCCCAGTCCTCGTCCCTGGATCCCAGCAACTTTTTACCCTTCACCGAGAGGATGAACACCAAGCAGAGGATTCTTAACTCCCTGATGAGCACCTTCGAGCGGCTGACCTATAACTTTTTCCACCTGATCTCCCAGCAATCGGTGTACACCAATCATTTTGAGCTGCTCGTCAAGGAACTGCCGCTGTACAGAGACCTGACCAAGAATCTAAGCTTGGCCTTGATCAACTCCCATCCGGGTTTGCATTATCCCAGAGCCTATTTGCCAAATATGGTGGAAGTGGGCGGTTTGCATTTAACGCCTTCAAATGGTCTTCAATTGCCAAATGTAAGTTGTTAGATTTAAATCGTAAATTTTAACTAAAATCTCTGGTATTTCCAGCACTTGCTATCCTTCATGGAAACTGCCACCAGTGGCGTTATCTACTTTAGTTTGGGTGCCGATGTCCAGACAGCTCAGTTGCCGCCAGAAAAGCTCACGATTTTGCTCGATGTCTTTGGTCACCTGACCGAGTTTCATTTCCTTTTAAAATGGGAAACGGAGGAATTTCCAGCAGAGCTTACGCTACCCGAGAATGTGATGATTGCCGATTGGTGGCCACAGCAGGCAATTCTGCGACATTCGCAGGTGAAGATGTTCATCAGTAGCTGCGGGCAGCTGAGCGTCTGGGAATCTGTGGCCGGCCAGAAGCCTATACTTGCCATACCCATACTGGCCGAGCAGGAGGTGATGGCCCAGAGACTGTTGCAACATGGTGTATCGCTGACAGTTAACTATGATGCCATAGCCTATGATGCCATGCTTCATGGCATCAGGCAACTTACTCTCAATACGAGTTATGTGAAGAAAATGGTTCAGCTGAGGGAGCGTTTGATAAGCAAAAACTCGGCGGGGCCAGCCAACAAGGCTGTGCGCAAAATTCAATTGATTTTGGATTCTGGCGGAGCAGATTTCCTTAAATCGCATGCCAATACTTTGAACTTTTGGCGAGCCGAAGGCGTGGATGTACTGCTTATCATAGCTCTGGGTTTTTGTGGCATACTAGCGATTCCCTTCTTGGCCATTTGTTGTATTCTGAGGAAATCCTATTACAGTCAGGCGGCGCAGGATCATCCACCCTACAGGACGAACCTCAAGGTGGTGGGCCGTGTTCATAGCTATGGAGAGCAGGGCAGTTGCAAGCCACCCAAAGGTTCAGAGACTTTGCGAAGAACGCGCTCGGCACAATCTTTGTCGAATCGATCGAGTACTTCAAGCATGAGCTCTACCACCACAAGTCCCTCGTCAGCATCCACCACGCCACTGGACCTGACACCTCCCCCACCGCCGACGATTGCTTTGATCGGCCAGGTGCCGCCGCTGCAGTTGTATGTGAATCAGCAGCGATTATACTCAAGCGAAAGGAAGACATCACAGTAGAAATAACGAAGAACGAGGGTTCCCATCACGATATATACATATATATTTCCCTAGGAAACCTATTAACTATATATATACAAAAAATGATACTTCCTGAAACTAATCTATGCAGAGAAATATCTAAAGTCTAAAGTTAAGTGTGATTTTTTTGTGAATAATTGTGTAAAGTTTTGTGTTTTTTTTATTTGCATAAGTTTTATATACCTTATAAATTGTACATAATTTTTTTAATGTTCTTTGGTTTCTTTTTCTTAAGCGAGATATTTTGTATTTTTAATTTTAATTTTTATATCTCTGATGATATTAAATTCGCTGTTCTTTTGTCACAATCCTCCTTTTGTCCATTAATATTTCAATTCAAAGACTGAATAACTTACTTTCGTAAAATACCAACTAAAAGACAAAGTTAAGCTGAAAGGAAACCATAAACAATAATTGTGGTCTAACTACAAAGGTGTCAGCTCAAAAAATTCATCTAAATATTGATCAAATAAATGTTAATTATGGGTTTTATGCAGAAGGGGAATTCAATTCGGATTAATTTGTTTTGATGAGTATCTTTTAAGATTAGAATAGAAAATATTTTATAAAGCCATGTACGAAATGTTGAATAAAATTATTAAATAACCAAAATAAGATGTTTTATTACAGGTATTTGTTTTTAATCTATATAACCGAATATCCTTAATTGAAACGGAACAATTACTAAATAACCAATCAGAAATTAAGGTATAATTAAGTTAAAATAAACTCTTAAGCATGAAACGCTCAAAAGTTAATCCCACGGCATACTGCATCGTTCTTTGCCCCAAATAAACCCTAATTAAATTAACTTTTTTTACCACACACAAAATATGAAATTATTCCCCCTCCAATTCCCTTATTTGAACTGTCCTCGAATTATGACGAATTTAAAATTCTTTTAGTTTCAAAGAACATTTAATGCTGTTTGTAATAGCTGTCCCAGGTAGGGCCCCTTACCTGGGGGCATGGGGCGTGTCTAATTAGTTCACTGCATCGGGCTAATGGCGGCAGGCTTTGATGTGCATGGCGGCGTGTGCACTTCATTTAAGCCGAGTGCAGCTCAAGTGTCTCTGAGGATGTGCCATGGATGCTGATGCCAAAGGCCGTGAGGATGTGTGAGCAGAGAGTCTGTGCAGGATGCAAGGATGCTGCAGTTGTTGCTGCAAACTCACCTGTTTGCATTCAGCAGTCCGCACACGTAGACAAAGAGAAATTGTGGAAATCGGTGGGGCGGGTTTTTGTGTGTTTGTGTGCCTTGTGGGTGGCAGTTTTTCACTTGGCTTCCCTCCTGCCGGCTGACTGTTAATAAAAGTGTAATTATGCACATATGCCAGAGGTAAAGGTAAAATAAGGAATATATATAAGCTGCCCGTATGGCTTTCTTTCCTCTGCTGTTTTTTGTATTTTTAATCCCACATATCTTTGGTTAGACATTGGAAATTTGATATGTAAACCACAAGTGACATGACGCGCGATGGAATTTCCATATTCCTTGCTGCTGCTGCTGCTGGTGGTTCCCTGAGTAACCGCAATCTTTCCGAAGCTCTCAAGGAAGCAGCTAATTCGAATGGGGCATGTTCTGCATCAGAAATCAGCTCAGACTTTGATTTAAGTTTAGGGGGAATTTTTTGTGTAATTAGTTTTGACATTTCAGCTTTAATTTGCTTTGATTTTTCATTGAATATATTCTGAAATTAAAGTTTCAAAAATATATAAAATTAATCTCTCTTTAAATTCACACGAAAAGGATCTCAATCCCTTCTAAACCAATCTTTCTCATCCCCATCAATGCCGGTCATCTTCTGACCAAAGTCATAGCCCGATTTGGTCTCTCATCAAAGCCACACTTGTCACAGGGCCATAGCTGGGGAGTCGGCCAGTGTCCAATGGGAAAAAATCCAGGGGAGTTGGGGTTCAGTTCCAGCGGAGGCCATAGGCATGACAGCCATCGTGGCGAATGTCAACCGCAGCAAGAGCCGCGGAGTCAAGTGAAGACTTCTCGCATTGACAGGCGGCCAGTGCAGTCGACCACAAGGGGAGTCACAGTGGAGAGGGGAATATACACTGAGAAAAATCAGTATAAAAAGGAAAAAAATGTCTAAAAGACCGTTATTGTTTAAAGAATCATTAAAGTGACTTTTTTAGATTTTATATAATTAAAAAAATATCAAATCAATAGGATAACTCTTTTAATAAAATTTAAAAACAATTTTTAGATTATAAGTTTTAAGAATTTCCTCTTTTGAAAAGATTTTCATGGGTGTTCGACAAGAATAAGTGCATTGGGAAAAATCAGAATAAATAGAAAAAATGGTTTAAAGATCTTTATTTTTAAAAGAATCATATAAGTGACTTTTTTAGATTTTAAAAATAAAAAAAAAGCAAATCATAGGAAAACTCTTTTAAAAAATATGAAAACCATTTTTAGATAATAAAATTTAATAATTTCCTCTTTTGAAAAGTTGTTCATGGGTGTTCGACAAGAATAAGTGCACTGGGAAAAGTCAGAATAAAAAGAAAAAAAATTTCTTAATATCTTTATGCTAAAAGAATCATATGATATAATATATAATATAATATATAATATAATATATAGGAGAACTCTCTTAAAAAATATAAAAATATATTCAGATTATAAGACTTAATAATTTCCTCTTTTAAAAAGATTTTTATCGGTGTCTGACAAGAATTTGTGACATTCCGAGGTCTCGGGTTACGGCCATGGGAACAGAAAAGAGTTCGAATTGGATTTGGTCGGCACAGGGGCTTCCCCGTTCTCATCTTCCCCATTAGCACTGCTGTCACGGGGTCTCGTCTCTCTCTCTTTCGCTGTGTGAGGAGACCCATGGGGATCTCCATGGGGAGATCCATGGGGGAGGGCACCGCTTCAAAGGCCCCCATTGATGGAGCAGCCGGAGTTGTTGTCATCATCTGTCCACGGGCAGCAACGGCGGCTCCTTTCAGCTCCTTTGAAGTTCGGGGGGCTACAAAATTAATTGCACGCTACACAAATCCCTCCTTGGCCCATCTGGCAACCTAAAAACTAAAAACTCTAAATCAACAATCATCATAACTATAACTTTGTGCCGGCCCAACGGGTTGGGGGTATGGGAAAGGGGGTGCTGCTGTGTGCTGTCAACATGCTGCCAGTTGCTTTGCTCGCCCCATTTCCCTCCCCTCGGTATTTTCAACACTTTTGTGTTGGGAACACACTTGACTTTTGCCATGGCAAATCCCACACGCAATACACAAGGAGAATAAATCGAAATAGATCGTTTTTGGGTATTATTTATGGTATTTATAAATTTTAAAAAATATTTAGAGATTCTTAAGAAATGTTTTGGTTAAAGAAAAAGCTTCTTAGTTTAGAAAATATATCAACTATTAATGATATACGAAAACAAACAATAAAAAAGTGCCAACAAGAATTAATTGGATTTAATATCAAGTATTAAAATAAAAGAAAATGTCCTTCATTAGTATTCTTCAGCATTTAGTAAATTATATCTATAAATAAATAAGTCGATATTTTTTTTAAAAAGATTTTTAGAGCTCTTTATGTTCAGAATTTTTTAAATAAATGAAAATATATTAAACTTTAAAGTATTAGGTATATAAAAATATAAATAAAAATTGAAAATATCCTTCTTTGAATTATAAATACAAACATATATTTAAAAATATATCTGCAGCTTTATTTTCCTCATTTTCCTTTCAGTGCCCCCTCACAAACATGAGCATATGCCACGCCCCTCATCAGCACCTCCCCCACTACATGGAGTTTCCGGCTTTTGTGTGCATTTTGCACTCTGTTTCAATTTAATTACTTTCGAGTTACGCAACCGGGGGACAGGACAAAGTTTGCCTGCAATGTATGTAAATGGAGCATTGGCCGAATGATTTAGATGTCCTCACAACTCTCTCTTCAATTTAAATTCATAATTCAAAAATTAAATTAGATGTAAGATACGTTCGTAGTAGTCAAAGTTCTCGTGACAAGAGGGGACACATCAGGTTCCAGGTTTCGTTTGCACGAATTTGCATTTATCGATTCGGAGGAGTCGAGCGGAGGTCCAAGCGGAGGCTTTTTCAGATTTCTCTGTTTTTTGCTCTTGTTTTTTCGGTTGACACACAAAAAATAACAACACAATTTGCATAAACGTCAACAGCAACAGCAACAGCAGCAGCAGAAGTAGCAGCAGCAGCAGCAGCTGAAAAAAAAGGAAACAAAATGTGGCAGCTGTTGCAGCAGAAAGGAAAAACAACATTGGAATAAGTAAGTAGGGAGTATTGGGACAGGATAAATTGGGAGAAAGAAGACTCGTTTCGATATTGAAGTCAAGAACAGAGGCAGAGAGCTTTATAGAAGGAATCAATGTCCATTAAAATCCTTAAAATGAAAGCCAAATTGGTAAAAATATCAAAGGTATTTGAATTTATAAAATATTTTTAAGATTTTTATTTTATATTTATTTTTGGTTATTTAATTTATAGAAAAAATTAAAGCTAGTAATTTTTAAGGAAAATAATATTAAATATCAAAAATACTACATAAAAATAATAACAGAACAGAATAACAGAATGAGACAGTAATAAATAAATAAACTACAAAGTTATGTGTTTAAAATTTGTTTAAAATTGATTTTTCCTTGGTTCTGTGCATGTTTAATATCATATTAATTTCATTTCTTTAAAAAATAAGCTTAAACTTGTTTTAAAGTTATATTTTTTATAAAGAAAATTAGCTACCGTGGCTTACCGTCTATTTAATTTATTTAATTTCATAATTTAGTTGGAAAAATGTTTAGAAAAGATTAAATTAATATTTACAAACAATAATAATAATAATAACTTTACTAACTACAAACAAATACCTCACAGATCTAATTTAAATTTAAATTAAATTATTTGAAGTAAACTCAAGCACAAAAAGATCTCAAAGGATGCATCTTAAACCTTAAACAAGTGCGGTAAATACATAATTAAAGGACATAAGGATGCACTTGTTTAGGTATTCATATTTATTATTCCCTCGACCGACTCAAAACACGTATGTTTGTTAAATTTGAAAACTTTTGCCAACAAGTCCTCTTATGTCCCTTATTTGAGTGCCAAAAGTCCAATTCTGCTGACCGACAAAACCCTGTTCCAAGCTCCACTTGAGTCCCTCTTTTCGTGGCACAACTTTATTGTGGCTGTCGTCGTATGGTTTTATGGGTGTTTTTGTTGTTGTTGTTTTTGTTTGCAACTTTAAAATGCATCTGGCTGCAGGTTGTTAGGGGCGGAAGAGGGTGTGACTCGGCAGGAAATGTATCCCACAAGGAGTAGACCAGAAACAGACCAGAAAGAAAGGCACTTCCTGCTGCAGCCTGCATGTGAGTGTGGCTTTGCGTGTGTGTTTGTGTGTCTTTTGGCTTTGCTCCTTCGTAGTGTCCTGGCCCCCATTCCCCCTCCCCCCCCCCCCCCCC